>SKCR01052632.1:0-95593 GCA_019454045.1 Zanthoxylum bungeanum
GTTCTTGTCCGTGGACGTGGTCGGATCAAAAATCCACCGAACCATTAAATCTCCTTGTTAATGGTGTGTTTATCTGTCTTTTGCTAAATTTGCTTTTGGTCCCCCATAAACCAAACAAATTCACTATTGAAGGAGGATTATCTCGGAGGTGATATTCCCATATTACCCTGAGACCAAAATCAGCCGTCAACAGATCTTATTATTAATGCAGAATTAATACAACAATAGAAAGTACCTATTTTTGGGGGTAATCAAATAAGAACAATATTGTTATATTATGCTAGATTTTTTTTTAAATCGTTGGAAACACCACCGTTAAACTGCTCCTTCCGGGTTTAAGTGAAGTAGGTAAAATCTCCGACTGTCACAGACTCTTACAAAAAACGCATTCCCTAAATTCGAACCAAGGACCTGAAAGTCAGATTTTAAGCCCTAGTTGTACTTAGAGATGACAATGGACTGGGTATAATACAAAAATGTCAATATCGTAACTGACTTTAACGTATTGGGGTGAAGCTTTATTTCTATTTAAACGAGAATATGAATCTTAATATCTAGTCCGTCCAATTAATGGGCTAAGATATCGCATCACTTGTTTATTGTATTTTTGTCATTTATATTTTTCAATTGATCATAAGAATATCTAATACACGGGGAGTACCTAAGATTATAATATAATTTTTAAAGTTTAGAATATAATTTGATTTTTTGAGGATTTTTTTTATGCAACAATAATAAAAATACACAAATTAATATGGGAAAATTTATCATAGACACCATTTTTATGAGTTAACTTCATGATAAGAACAATAATAATATTGTCATCATCATCATCATCTAGAAACATGATGAGAGATGAGGTCAGCTTCATGATCATATATGGTATCTAAAATGTTTTGTTTTGTTTTATTTTGTTTTATTTTATTTTTCAAGCATGAAGTGTTACTCGTAGTCGTAGACGTGCATCACATCAATTTATTTTTGTAATTATTTGACCAAAAAATTAATTTAATCCAACTGTCTCCAATAATTTTGGCCGAACTTCAATTTATGATTCTCTGTGACTTGCTTACATTTCTTCTTCAATTAATCAATTCTCTCCGACTCGTTACATGCATGCAAGCCACAAATTCACAAGCTCTTTTATTATGAGCCATTTTTAGCCCGTAATAAAATAAGGAAAATTATCCCATTCTCTTAAGTGAAAATTTAAAAATATTACATTTTTTTAAGTTATCACTTTTTCATCTGAAGTTGTAAAAGTGCGTAATTTTTCATCAAAATTGAAAAAAGAAAGCATTATTTCCCAACCTAAAAACTTGCAAAATTTTATTAAATTTCCATTTCACGTGGAAAATTGATTGTTTAAAAATTATTATAATATTTTCGAATTTTAGCCGAACTTCATGTGGACATGGAATAATTTCGGCATGCACTATACCGAAGTATAGCCCGAACAAGATTGATAGAATATCAAAAATGACCTAATTAGTTTCTCTAATATAAATATAATCAAACTTAACTTTTCTGTCATTATTGACCCTAGACTCAACTTAGGACCAAAATATCATTTGAATCCCAAACCATATGTCATCATCATTCTTATACTCTCTCACCATCTCACTCACTTTATTATTATCGGCGGTGGCGACGACTACATTGAAAGGCAGAGGCGACGGCGAACTGATTCTCTTTGTGTAGCTTCTTCGTTGCACCAACAATAACAGTTTTGAGAGTAAGGAAGAGAAGTAGTTTTGGGAAGTAGGATGTTTTTCTAAAAAAAAAAAAATTGTATTTTTGTATTAGAAAAATTTATTGGATTAGTTATGATAATTTTTTAAAAAATATTGAGGAAAAATTGTGAGTGGTAAAACGAATTGACGAATCGAATTTATGTCGAATTCTAGACGAATTGAATTAAAATATGATAGTGTTAGTAGAGAAAATCGCCTTAGGACGAACAAGTATATGAAGGACGAAAAGGAAAGACGTATATCGCCCAAGGACGAACGAGTTTATGAATGACGAAAAGGAATGAAAGAAGAATGAAAAGGCGAATGCATAATCTCCCAGCAAACGAGGGACTTTGAAGGGAAAAGGGACGATCACTATGAGAATAGGTACTTTGCAGTTGATCCCACGACCTAGCGGTTAGGCAGCAATCCCCAAGATCTAAGCGTACAACTTAACAGTTAAATGCATGATCTAGTGGTTACGTACAAGCATGAAACGTGGAAGTCCTTGAACCAAGGGAATCAAAACTGGTCAAGCGATTGGCTAGACTATTCCAAACGAGGGACTATGAAGGGAAAATGGACCATGAGAACATGTACTTTGCAGTTGATCCCACGACCTAGCAGTTAGGTAGCAATCCCCACGATCTAAGCGCACAACTCAGCAGTTAAATGCACGATCTAGCGGTTACGTGCAAGCATGAAACGTGGAAGTCCTTGAACCAGGGGAAGCAAAACTTCTCAAGCGGTTGGCTAGACTCTTCACTATAAAAGGTTCAGGCGTGCGGGAAGAAGAAGCAAAAAAAAAAGAGAAAAAATGAAGACTATGTTGGACAATTATAACCTATAGCATCACTATTTGTACAGAACATGTGTTGTTGTACAAATTACTATGTGACAAGGAAATGTCTTTTATCATTTGTAATTGGATTACGGGATATCTAATGATAAAAGTCTATATTGATTAGTACAAGATTAATAAGATATGAAGACAATATTATCCACTTGTAGGCACTGTATTTTTGCATATAAGCCCGATGATGAGCCTAAGGTTTAATCATTACAATATCCCTAGTTCGTAGTATCTCATCGAGACTGGCATCGCTAATGGCGGAATAAACTAGTATTGCACTTATGCGCATATGGAGGCATAATGGCCATAGTTCTAATATATTGGGTATTGGCTATTCTTGCAAGTGTAATATGAGGTTCTGTTTCCGATGGTCCGGAAACAGTTTCACTTGGTAGACCCCTCGGAACCCCATTGGTTATTATGACTATGTGTCTATGGGCCCATCCGAATCAGGGTAGTGTTGTTGGACAAAATGACCCATAGCGTCACTATTTGCACAGATCATTGTGTTGTTGTAGCAAATTAACTATGTGACAAGGAAATTGCACTCTCATCATTTGTGATTAGATCACCATAGATAATAAATGAAGAGAGGTCCCTATGATTAGTTCCTGGACTGAGAATGATATGAGACAGTATCAGTCCCCGAAGGTTTAATCATTAAATATCCCTAGCCGGAGTATTATCGAGACTGGACATCGATAATGCGGAATAGGCTAGTATTGCACTTGTGCGCGTTGTGAGGGCACAACGGCATAGTTCTCATATATATAAGTAATGATACTTATGCAAGTGCGATAGGAGTTTGTGTTTCACCGATGGTACGGGAAACAGCTTCGCTCTGGATAGACCCCTCGGAATCCCATTGGTATTATGACTATGTGTCTATGGGAGGCCGAAATCAAGGTAGGTGTGTATAGTCTTAACCTGAGACTTACATCGCTAATACTTACGATAATCGATAGACTTTGGTCTTGGTGGTACAGGGCTTTAACCGGTTCTGCGTACACCACTTCTGGGTTTATCAGAGAGTCGTAGTGTATTGGGTGTGATGTCAAGACGGAAGTATCACTCCAGTCATAGTGGAGATGATGTCACGCAGGATACGGTATTAGTGCTCTTAAGTGCTGGCCGGCCATCGGGATATTATGACAAGGTCATGTATATCCGATTATAGAGACTAGTTACCAGACATCCGACATGTGCTTCGGACGGGGCAGACACTTATCCAGCCCCAGCCCTAGCACGTGACTATCCGATACTGGGCTGATATACGCAATACTACGGTATACTACGCTTGATACAGATCTATATATTCCTGTAAGAATATTTCTGGAGAATTGGGTAGGCATGGCGCTTTGCTAGAAGCCAACCTTGTCTTGTAAATCGGTATAAACGTAGTACGAGGTACTTACGTGTTCGGATAGTCCGACGACCGTATTTACTGCCAACATATCCGGAGATCTCATGGGTCGCTTCCCGAAGATTCACCGATGACGTATAACTCGCACTTAATTAATCTGGGATTAATTAGAAGAGAGAGAAAATTAATCTGGGATTAATCACGAGATATTTTATCTGGGATAAAATATTAATTAAAGAGAGAGAACGATTAATTTGGAATTAATCGATAAAATAATATATTTGATATATTATTAGAAATTGGATTTCGACACTGAATTGAAATTAGATTTTAATTCGGGCGAACGAATTAATTTAGAATTAATTCGTTAGCAACATGAATAGTGATTTCGCTAGGCGTAATCATTTAATTACGACGCAACGGAAAATTCGTTAATTTGGAATTAGCAAACCTGAGCCCGGGATTATTTGCGAGCGCATTCGCATTTCGAATTCGAGTGCGGCACGCAAGTCAAATCAAGCGTCAAATCGCTAGTCACATCAAGCGTCAAATCACATGTCACTTTGAGTGATGTGACAATTGTTGATTGATTTGAGTGATTGATGTGAATAGTGATATAGTTGTTGAAAAGCATAATAGACTTTTGCTTTTTGACTTTTGATATATATGAAAATGATTTATATATTGTTTTCTTTTTGAAAATAAAATAAATATATAAAAGAAATAATTTTATCTATCTTTTTCTATTCTCTTATAACTTAAACACCTCTTTTACGCTTTTTTTTTCTCTTTTTTTCTTCTTCTTTTTTTTTTTTTTTTTTTTTTTTTCTTCCTCAAAATCTTCTGTTGACCGAATTTTTTAGAAGCAAATGAAGAAGAGTAGTGCTAGCACACACATGGGTTATACATAGGTGATAGGGAAACGAATTTATGAGCTTGGAATTATTTTGAAGCTTGAAGCTTGGAGCTTCATGGTGTTCATCAATGGCCGATTCTTGGAGGGACAAAAACCAGTAAAACCAGCAGCCCACTGCAAGGGGAGCTGCTGCCGTGACTTTGAGGGAGGCTTGAAGGCTTTTGTTCTTCGCATCTCAAACCCATCAATGTGAGTATGTATTCCGCCTTACTCCTTTGTGTATTCATGCGTTTTTTATGCTTGATTTCATGATTCTTGGGACCTATATTAGAACTCAACAATGGTATCTTGAGCTATTATCAAGCATGAAAAGTTAGGGTTAAAATTGGGGAAATCAATTGAAGCATGATTTGGTTAAATGGATGATTAAGTATGCTTGTATGTTGATTAATTGAAGTTGTGCATGATCAATTTCATGAAATTGGATTGGATTCAATTTTCCCTAAATTTTGGGCATGACAAATTGGGTAAAATCAATTGAAGCATGATTTGATTAAATTGATTGATTAAGTATGCTTAAATGTTGTTGAATTAATGATTGATTGGATCAATTTGAAGAAATTATGTTTGGAACAAATTTCCCCAATTTTTTATGTTGGCATAAAGTGACAAATTTGGGTAAACTTGATTTTGAGCATATTTTGTGAAATTGGATGAATGAGAATGCTTAAAGTATGTTTAATTTAAGATTGATTGGATCAATTTGTTGAAATTGTGTTTGGAACAAATTTCCCCAAATTGCTTATGTTGGCCGAAATTAAAGAACCCTAAATTTCTTGGTGATTTGTTTTTTTGATCATTGGATGACTTAAAACAATTGGGTAATGTTGTTTTGAAGTTCAATTTGATTGAATTTTGATTTGGAACATTTTTCCCAAATTAAAGTGGCTTGGCCGAATTCAATTGAATTTGAAATTCATTGTGTTTTTTTATTTTAATTCATTGGATGAATTGAATTGATTTGGGAAATGATGATTGTGGATTCAATTGGATTGAAACCGAATCGGATTGGAAAAACCCCTAATTGCCGAGAACAAAAGCATGTAAATTGGGTTTGATTTTAATAAATTGTGTTGGACACTATTTAATGTTAAAGTGCATGATTAAGTATGCTAATTGATGTTTTAGAAATATTAATTGGGTGGTTAATTGTGTATTACACTTAGGTTAATTAATTATGGAATTTAGAATTTTATAAGTTAATTAATTGGGCTTATTTTGGAAATTGGGCCTTTAAGGTTGTGATTGGGCTTTTGGGCTTTGTTGTACAAAGTTGAGTTTAGGCAAATTTGGTTGGATCCAATTGGGCCTAAAACCGCATCCATAAAGTCCAATTATGACTTAATGGACCTTAATTATTTAATTGGGCCTAATGGGCCAAAATTGATTTCTGGGCTTATGGGGTAACTCCCGGATTGGATTTTGGTTATTCGGTTTGACCCGAGTTGACCAAAAGTCCACGCCTTATAGAAATTAATTAAAAGCCCATTGGACTTTAATTAAATAAACATTAGATGTTAATCGGGCTTTGAGACCCGTTGCGATTAAATTTGGAATTTAAGTCGTAAAGGTTCGTTAATAAAAGTGTAATATTAATTTGGAATTAAATAGTGAATTAGAATTAAATGCGTATTAAATTGGATTTAATTATGTAGTTTAATTTAATTCAAGAATTCGTACTTTGAGTACTTATTCGCAAAACGAGTTTGACTCGCGCAAAAATCAAATCGTTGTTTGAACATTGGATGATCACTAATTATCAGATTAATTAATTGGATTAGATTGATTGATAACATGCTTGTATGAATACATGGTTGCGATGCATGAATAATGTATATCGGATGGATATTAGTCGGGTGGGACAATTTTGGAAATTGTAATAAATTTGATTTATTAATTGGACCTGCGTGTCCAGCCTTATCACCTCTATACTCTTTGTATTCTCTTCTCACCTATTCCCCTCAATGTAAATGAGGTTTCTTTAGAAGTGTAGTGTAACGGGTAGAAGTAAATACATGTGCTAGCTTTGGAGAGAGAAAATGAGAGATTTGATCTAGGATCAATGTAAAGTATCCATCCGCATATCATTATTATTTATTTCATATGCGCTTTATTATGTGTTTAGAATGCATGTTTAAGGGTGTATGATGATGAGACCTTAATAAAGAATAAATTGGTAGCCAATTGCACGCGAAAAACCCTCGCTCAATATCAAGTGTTTTTCCTTCCATTGAGTGATTCTTACTCAAGATCCGAGATTGGCATTGGGTTGTTGGCCAAAGTCAAGCCCTTTGTCCGTCGAAGATGTGTTTGAATCACGAGAGTTTTGTTCCATATCGGTGTCTTGTCCAAGTTGTGGTTTGTTGGCCAAAGTCAAGACCACTTCTTGTCCATCGACATTGATTACGAAGCTTTCCATGGTCAATGGGTCGCGCTTGACTGGGATCACTAGGTTGTTGTGCCAAAGCCAAGGCTTAGTTGATTCAGAGGAAAAAGGTTAGGTAATACATTGGATGTATTGGCATATATAAGATATATGTTAGGATTTGGATATCCGCCTACTGGATCTAGGAATTGGATGAGATCCAATTGATCTTCGAGATCTACCTAGTTAATTATCATACAATTTGTTGGCCAAAGTCAAGATTGTGTGATATTTAACGGGATCCTAGCCCACTAGGAAACACGGTTTCCCGAGTACTCGACAGAGGGTTAGAGGCTCGCCGAAAAATAGTGGGAGGCAAGAATTGAATTTGCAATACTCGTTCAATTACTCGCCATACGCGCTCATTCAAATTATTTCGTCGTTAGATTAAATGTTAGTTGGACTAATATTTAAAAATTGTTTTTAATAAACAGTTGGACTGTATTATATTTGATTATATATAATTGGATTATATTAATCAATATATTGAATTAATTAATTTCGATTTACAGTTGATTTTATAATTGGATTATAGTAATCAATGTAATTGAGGTTAATTAATTTAAATTATATTTGATTATATAGTTGGACTATTATAATCATTATAATAAATAGTACCACAAATCGTTGATTAAATAGTTGGACTATTAGAATCAAGATATAATTGAAAGATTGACATTTAAAACATAATCCTGGGGAAAATGTGTTAAATGGTTTAATTTTCAAATTGGGAATAAGTTTCAGGATGGTCCTGGAAATTAATAGGTTATTTTATTTGATAAAATAATATATTAAGCTTGTAGCGCAAGGCGCACCTTAATTCGATATTCCAGAAACACGAGGCTTGGCCAAAGGCTTCTGGAATGTTGAAACAGGCAAAGGCAAAATCATTATAATCTTCTGGGAAGATAAATGACATATCCTAAGAAGGAATAGAAGACGAGCAAGCTCTGACTTCAAATATGATTGTCATAATTATGTTCACAACTAGTATTGAAATTGGATTTTAAATACTTAGTGTGGTACATAAAATATATTGATGTTCAGAATCTGTTTTGAACAGGATACTGACTTCAATTGAGATTTATCTGCGAATTGGAAACAGGACGAAAGTCGCTGTTTTAACCGTAGATACCTGAATTTAGGAACTACCTTCGGGTTAGTACTTAAATTAGAAACTGTTATAATGTAGCTAGTTTGACTAGAAACATTATCTCTATATCGCGTATAACCCGCTGCGGGTGTACCTTTATATTCTAGAACACTAAAGTGTTTCATTATATAAAGATGATATTGAGATAAACACATTAGATGTGAATAACAGGATTTATATTTTGAATATAAATAATATCTCAAATATATAACATGACAAATAAATAGCTCAAACTGATTTGATCAGTTAAGAAACTTAATTGTGGCATAGTTGTCAGGGACACTGATAAACAAGAATCGTATATCCGCACTTTTGAAGAGCGGATACCAGGACTGATTTGATTCCATTCAAATAAAGTCTACGAATCTAGTCTATTTGGGCAAAGTGCCTAAAACACTATTTACTTGGTAAAAGTGTAAATGCCACCGATCTGTTAGCCCTACTTCATAGTGAAGCAAGTGGGCCCATGTCTAGCTAGGCTAGATATGGATATGAATATTTCGTGACCTGTACGGATGTGGCATCGCGTATGGTTATGTGTTTCTTTTGAAACACAAATCGGAAACTTTTAGAGTTTCGACACGAAATAGACAAATAGATCGGCTAAAGTATTAAACCGTCATGGTAAGACTGTAATGGAAAATACTTAAGCAATAAGTTTCTAGTATATATGAAAGAGTATAGTATTCTTTCAAATAAGGACTCCTCCCGGAATACGTCAGTTTGACGGTGTGTCCGAACGGATTAACCGAATTTTGTTAGACATAATAAGGTTAATCACGAGTCGCTCTGAGCTACCATTTCCTTCAACGGATAAGCTTTAAACAGTGCAAGAACTTATTTTGAATAAGGTTCCATAATAATCTGTTTGACAGATATCATATTAGATATGAACGGGAAAGAAACCGGGTTTCTCATTCCTGATAATTTGGGTATGCTAGGCATATGTTTGGATGATACCAAACTAAAACCCAAATAGGATAAGTGCCAAATGTAGGTTATCCTAGGGATACCATAAGTATTGTACTTATACATCTCACAAGAGAACAATTAGATTGTTACTCACCATACGGTTTTCCTGAGAGGAATACCGATATGCAGTGGTAAGTGGGAGGATAGTATAACTCGATGGAAATCGGAGTAATACTGTTCAAGGCACTGAATCTTAATGGAACATGAATAGTTCATCCAGGATGAGACTATTACCATTAATCTTCGAATACACAAGAACCGCGTAGGTCGGACAGAGTCAGAAAACAACCTGGGGTATGGGTTTCTGATCTAACCTCATAAAGATGTGAATCTTATTGAGGAATACCAACTGACTACGTATGAGGAAGTGATACAAGATATCAACTCCCTAATTATGGCAAAGTGCCGTATAATCCGAAATGGATTCCATGTATATCAACCAGTTTGGATACTAGTTGATATACCACAAGGCATTGTGCCTAATGGTACTTAAAAGTCTTCTAGGAAGACATACATGGATGGCAACATACCAGCGTATAAAGCTAGGCTTTAACGGAAAGGTATCGTTATCAACATTGTGTTGATTACGATTCAACTTTTTACCTGTTGCCACGGTAAATCCATTTGGATAATGCAGGTTATTCGATCCATGATTGGATTGAAGCAAGCATTAGGTTCTTGGAATTATCGTTTTGATATAATCATAATGGTGTATGATTTAATTCAAAACGAAAATAATTCTTGTGTATATAAGGAGGTTAGTGGGAGCGCACTGACAGTGGCTGTCCTATAAAATAATGATAATACGTCATTTCTTGGAAATGATATTCCCATAAAATAAATATCGGCGAAAGCTTGGCTTTCGAAATACTCTCCTAGAAACCGTACATTGAAAAATGTACAAGACCTGGTGTATCATACGCTTTGAGCATATGGATTCACAAACAGGCCAATCCGAGTGATAGTCACTGGATTGATGTTAAGAACATCCATTAGTATCTTAGAGAACTAAGGATGCTGTCTTAGTCTATGGAGAAGGAGAACTTGAAGTGACTGGGGTCACTGTAGCAAGTTTCCTATAACCGATAAAGACGACTAAAAGTCGCAACGGTACTATATAGTTTGAATAACGGTACAGTGAGCTGGAAATCTTCCAAGTAAGATACTGTTACCGAATAAACAACAAATGCGGGTTGTTGCTGCAGCTGAAGCAGCAATAGAAGTCATTTGGGTCGATACAAATCTAATTAGATTAGATATAGTTCTGTTAGCAGCTGAGCTAGGCGTCAGCACAGGCTAAAGAATTAATGGTCTCATCAACGATCCAGATACATACTTAGATACTCATCTGATTCATTCGGATCATATATCGTGGCGATGTGATGATCGAATAAATCGCATCAAGATGATAATCATGCAAATCCGCTGACGAAAGCATTTCTCAGCAGTTTGAGCCAACCGTACATAGTTCGGGTGTAGGACACTTGAGTGACTGGCTATGTGCCAAGTGGGAGATTGTTGGACAAAATGACCCATAGCGTCACTATTTGCACAGATCATTGTGTTGTTGTAGCAAATTAACTATGTGACAAGGAATTGTACTCTCATCATTTGTGATTAGATCACCTTAGATATATAAATGAAGAGAGGTCCCTATGATTAGTTCCTGGACTGAGAATGATATGAGACAGTATCAGTCCCCGAAGGTTTAATCATTAAATATCCCTAGCCGGAGTATTATCGAGACTGGACATCGATAATGCGGAATAGGCTAGTATTGCACTTGTGCGCGTTGTGAGGGCACAACGGCATAGTTCTCATATATATAAGTATAGGATACTTATGCAAGTGCGATAGGAGGTTGTGTTTCACCGATGGTACGGGAAACAGCTTCGCTCTGGATAGACCCCTCGGAATCCCATTGGTATTATGACTATGTGTCTATGGGAGGCCGAAATCAAGGTAGGTGTGTATAGTCTTAACCTGAGACTTGCATCGCTAATACTTACGATAATCGATAGACTTTGGTCTTGGTGGTACAGGGCTTTAACCGGTTCTGCGTACACCACTTCTGGGTTTATCAGAGAGTCGTAGTGTATTGGGTGTGATGTCAAGACGGAAGTATCACTCCAGTCATAGTGGAGATGATGTCACGCAGGATACGGTATTAGTGCTCTTAAGTGCTGGCCGGCCATCGGGATATTATGACAAGGTCATGTATATCCGATTATAGAGACTAGTTACCAGACATCCGACATGTGCTTCGGACGGGGCAGACACTTATCCAGCCCCAGCCCTAGCACGTGACTATCCGATACTGGGCTGATATACACAATACTACGGTATACTACGCTTGATACAGATCTATATATTCCTGTAAGAATATTTCTGGAGAATTGGGTAGGCATGGCGCTTTGCTAGAAGCCAACCTTGTCTTGTAAATCGGTATAAACGTAGTACGAGGTACTTACGTGTTCGGATAGTCCGACGACCGTATTTACTGCCAACATATCCGGAGATCTCATGGGTCGCTTCCCGAAGATTCACCGATGACGTATAACTCGACTTAATTAATCTGGGATTAATTAGAAGAGAGAGAAAATTAATCTGGGATAATCACGAGAGATATTTTATCTGGGATAAAAATAATTAAAGAGAGAGAACGATTAATTTGGAATTAATCGATAAAATAATATATTTGATATATTATTAGAAATTGGATTTCGACGCGGAATTAAAATTAGATTTTAATTCGGGCGAACGAATTAATTTAGAATTAATTCGTTAGCGACGTGAATAGTGATTTTGCTAGGCGTAATCATTTAATTACGACGCGACGGAAAATTCGTTAATTTGGAATTAGCGAACCCGAGCCCGGGATTATTTGCGAGCGCATTCGCATTTCGAATTCGAGTGCGGCACGCAAGTCAAATCAAGCGTCAAATCGCTAGTCACATCAAGCGTCAAATCACATGTCACTTTGAGTGACAATTGGATTGATTGATTTGAGTGATTGATGTGAATAGTGATATAGTTGTGAAAAAGCATAATTAGACTTTTCTTTTGACTTTTGATATAATGAAAATGATTTATATATTTGTTTTTTTTTTGGAAAAATAAAAATAAATATATAAACTAAAATCATTTTCTTCTCTCTCTCACCACTCTCACGCACTTCTTCTTTTCCCTCTCTTTTTCTTCCTCTCCTTCACGGTTTTGGAACCGATTTCTTCCTCAAAATCTTCTGGTTTGACCGAATTTTGAGAAGCAAATGAAGAAGAGTAGTGCTAGCACACACATGGGTTATACATAGGTGATAGGGAAACGAATTTATGAGCTTGGAATTTTTGAAGCTTGAAGCTTGGAGCTTCCATGGTGTTCATCAATGGCCGATTCTTGGAGGGACAAAAACCAGTAAAACCGCACAGCCCACTGCAGGAGGAGCTGCTGCCGTGACTTTGAGGGAGGTGAAGGCTTTTGTTCTTCGCATCTCAAACCCATCAATGTGAGTATGTATTCCGCCTTACTCCTTTGTGTATTCATGCGTTTTTTATGCTTGATTTCATGATTCTTGGGACCTATATTAGAACTCAACAGGTGTATTTGGTCTTAACCTGAGACTTGCATCGCTCATACTTGCGACAATCATTATACTTTGGTTTTGGTCTTCCGGGGCTTTAATAGGTTTCTGTGAGCCTCTTCTGGGTATACTGAGAATCGTAAGTGTATTGGATGTGATGTCCGAAGGAAGTATCACTTCAGTCATATGGAGATGATGATTCATGCAGGATATAGAACTAGTACTCTTTAGTACTGCAGTCATCGGATAATATGACCTAGGTCATGATTATCTGATTATAGAGACTAATTGCCTAATGAGTGGTAATTTATATCACTATTCCCACTCATTGACCTATTTTGTATAGTTTCTTGAGTTTTGTGAATATTTTGATGTGTTTTGTGTTATTTTGTAGATAAATAAAGTTTCAGGACATTCTGGAAGTTGATTGGGCTTAAAAACAATGAAAATTGGACGAATGGTCATTTTCTCGCGTCGCGACGCCAAGACTTAACAGTGTCTTTCTTTTGGAATTGTGCGTATAACACACGAATCTCGTGATAACACACATCCACTGGGATGCGTCTCAAGAGTTTTAGATATGTCATCCAAAGACTCTTACTCAGGCCATCCCTAATGAAGTTAATCTTATCTTCGCGGTTATCAGACACATTCCTAAAGAACGACAACGAGTATTACAAAACATGCGAGCATATTTATAACAAACACACATTCTTTTGGCTCTTATCTTTTTAGCATAGGTGCTCATTCTAAGCCAGGCAGATGTGAAATAAAAGAGTCAGAAAACTCACCTGCCAATTGGACCCGTGCTTCAATAATCCAACGAATGTCAGTAGGAATACCTTTGATCATCAGTAACCTCATCCGTTCCAAACGAGCTTTGTAAACTTTCATCAGAGATTTTTGAGGGAGAGAAGGAAATTGCTTGTGAAGATTTGTGAGAACTTAATCTATCGTGAAAGGAATTAATCTACAAAACTAAACACACAAAATTAAATCACACCAAATCATAATATATACACAAATTGCATGGGTTGCCTCCCTGCGAGCGCTAAGTTTAAAGTCGTCAGCTAGACATGACTTCTCGAACGTTAGGCTGGATCTGAAAGTGTGACACTTTCTTTTTGTCGCTCAAATGATTCTCCCCAGTAGTGCTTGACACGCTTGTTTTTAACCTTGAAATTTTTTTTGGAGTCAGGATCATGTATCTCAACGACTCTGTCTTGTAAAACCTTGGTGATCACAAATGGACCTGACCACCGTGATTTTGGCTTCCATGGGAAGAATTTCACCCTTGATTTGTTTAACAGTACCTTCTGCCCTGGTTCCAGTTGTATGCGCACTAACTTCTCATAATGTCTTTTCCTTGCCTTTTCCTTGTACAATTTGGCATCCTCAAAAGGCTTATTGTGAAATTCCTCCAATTCATTGAGCTGGTGGATCTTTTTCTCTTTTGTTGCTTGTAGTGCAAGAATTGGCACTTTCAGTGCAAAAGATGCTTTATCTTTAGACTCCACAGGCAATTGACATGTTTTAAGTTTGTCAGTAGAACTTTGCATTGCATTGGAGTTCTGAATGGTACTGTGTATCACATCAAGTCTGAAACATTCCTCAATCTCGTCATTCGGGAAATTCACGGCTTTAAAAACATTGAATGTTACTTCTTGGTCTTGTACCCTCATGGTTAGTTCTCCTTTTTGTACATCAATAATGGTTCGACCTGTAGCCAATAATGGTCTCCCGAGGATGATTGGCACGTCTATGTCTTCCTCCATATCAAGGACAATAAAATCTACTGGGAAAATGAATTTGTCAACCTTGACCAGCACATCCTCAACTACGCCTCTTGGAAATACGAACGTTCTATCAGCAAGTTGTAGAGAGACTGAGGTGGGCATTGTTTCTCCAATCTGCAATTTCCTGAAAATAGAAAAAGGCATCAAGTTAACACTCGCACCTAGATCACACAAAGCCTTACCGAAGTCATGTTCTCCTATGGTGCAAGGAACATTGAAACTGTCAGGATCTTTCAACTTTGGAGGAAGTTTTCTCTGAATGATGGCGTTGCATTCTTCTGATAATGCTACTGTCTCATAATCTCCCAATCTTCGCTTTCGTGAAAGAATGTCTTTCATAAATTTGGCATAGCTGGGCATTTGTTCCAACGCTTCTGTAAATGGAATGTTGATATGCAGCTTTTTGAACACCTCCAAGAATCGAGCAAATTGCTTGTCCAGTTTATTCTTCTAAAGACGCTGAGGAAAAGGTGGAGGTGGAGTGATCTGTCCTTTTTCCTTTACTTATTTTCCTCCATCTGTTGCTTTGTTTTTTTTGGAACTTCCTCAGCAGTTGTTTTGGCTCCAACATCTTTGTTGATTTCAGTACCGCTTTTTAACATGATGGCATGACACTGCTATTTCCCCATGTTCCTCGGATTTGGTTCAGTGTTGCTAGGAAGGTTACCTGGTGGTCTGTAACTCTGAGCATTGGCCAGTTGTCCAATTTGATTCTCCAGTGCTTTAATAGAAGCTGATTGACTTTGAATTAATACTGCTTGGGATTGAAACATAGCATCATATCTTGCTGCTTGAGAGTCATGTTTTGCTTCTATCTTTTTCAAGTGGGTCAACACTTCTGTTATTTCTGATTCATTTGCCTGCTCCTGGCCTTGGTTCTGTTGTTGGAATCCGGGTGGTGGATTGTTCATTTGCCCTGAATTGTTGCTCCATGCGAAATTGGGATGATTCCTCCACCCTGGGTTGTAGGTGTTGGAATATGGATTGTTCCCCTGTCTGTTGAAATTGTTGACATAATTCACTGTTTCTTTATGTTGGTTGAAAGATTCTGACTCAGGTGCTCCTCCAAATGGTGAACTTGTGGATCCACCATTAACTTTCATGTTAAGAGTTTCCAGATTTTTGCAAATCACATCCAGCTTGGAATTCAGTGCTGTGTTGGCTCCAACTTCATAAATTCCTGCAATTCTTTGAATCATGCTCCTTTCTGTTGGCCATAAGGAGTTTTTGTTGGCCATTTCTTCAATTAAGTCCCAGGCTTGATCTTCTCCTTTTGCATCAAAGCTCCTCCAGCAGCAGCATCAATTGTGGTTCTCATTATTCCAAAAAGTCCATTGTAGAAGGTTTGGACTTGTAGCCATTTTGCGATCGCATGATGAGGACGTTTCCGGAGTAAATCTTTGAATCTTTCCCAAGCTTCGCAAAGGGATTCTGAATCTTGTTGCACGAAGGATGTGATGTCATTCCTCAACTTTGCAGTTTTGGCTGGTGGAAAGTACTTTACAAGGAATTTGGTGGCTAGAGTGTTCCAAGTTGTGATGGAACCTGCTGGTAATGAATGTAGCCAAGCTTTAGCTCTGTCTTTCAGGGAATATGGAAAAACCAGCAGTCTCATTGCTTCTTCAACTGCTCAATTGTAATTGAAAGTACCGCAAACTTCCAGGAAGTTCCTGATGTTGGAATTAGGATCTTCAGTTGCATTTCCCCCAAACTGTACTGACTGTTGAATCATCTGGATGCATGTTTTGATGTCACCCGCATTTGCTGGTAAGGGAGGAAGTACAATACAGGAAATGAAGCAGTCGACCACCGGAATGGTTCTGTCTCGAATGGGAATCGGTGGTGCAACGTTCAAAGGTTCAGGTTCCATGTTGACTAAAGCTTCTTGGCCTTCTCGCCTTTCCCTTCTCAACTGTCTGATGGTTCTTTCAATTTCTGGGTCAAGCGGTTGGAGTTCAAAGCTTCTGGTTCATCTCATGTAGTTTCTGAGAACCTGAAAAACAAGAAAACAAAAACAATAAGTAAAAAGAAATTAGATACAAGTAACGTATCTAACCCCTAAACTAATAGTGAAAGATAAATAAGTCCCCGGCAACGGCGCCAAAAACTTGACCGGTGCGTAATCACACGCGTATAATGCAAGTGCACGTATCGTTCAAGTAGTATAAAAAGTATCGATCCCACGAGGACTTAAAACCTTTGCTATTAATTTTTTTATGAGGTCAAATGTTTGCAAGTATCTAATAGATTGATTGTTTGATTGGGTGGTGACTTTAAAAATTAAAACAAGTAAATAAAATTTCTTGAAAGTAGAGTGAAGAAAATTCAAATTTATAAAACTATCCAGGGTTGTGAATCCTTCCAATATCTATTAAAGATGAAGTGGTTATCTTACAGTTGGGTAATATATTAATTTATTAACCTGGAACACTAAATTATGTAAAAGCCTATTCCGATGGTCGATTACAAATACCCAGTATAACCCAATTGAACCATATGTCTATGTCAACCAAATTACCTGGATTCATTAAGTTTAAGTTCCAATTATGGCTACCCCCGCCCAACAGGTATATTCCTATCCTGTAAGGAAATCTATTAAAGGGTTATTGTAGGCATTGCATTTTTGCATGTGAGTCCATATGATGAGTCTCATTTGGAGGCACTACCTTTTTAGTCGAGGAAGTTGCAGGAAACGGTTGTCGGAAGGGAATCGGCATTTCGTTAAAATTTTATCCGCATGTTTAGCTCCAAGCTCGCTCGTTGGACCTCCGTTTTAAAGCACCTTTGGCCTAAAAAACCCAGAACCATTTAACATTGGCCCAAACCCACTCACCAAACCAACACAACACCTAACCCACCAAGACAAAGCCCACACCACCACCACCTAGGCCCACACGCCCATCACCCTAAGATACACCCAAATTAAATTAAATATTGATTAAATAATGTAATTTAATTAAATAAAATAATTAAACCATTTACCAAATTAAATAAGACATAAAATATAATTATACCAAATTAAAATATTGTAACTTCCTAATCCAAAATATTATATGCTAAATTAAAGAAATATTATGCCTAATTAAAATCAATCATAACCAATTAAAAATATTGACTTCCTAATCTAACAAATTAAATGCCTAATGAAAACCAATCAAATATTCAACCTTCCTAATTCACCAAAGTTTGTCCCCCATCAAATCCCTTGCTTTCCTTGTCTAACACCAAATCATATCTCTCTTTAATACCAAATATCCCTTCCTTGTGAGACAAGGAGAAGCCCTAACCCTTCTCTATATAAACAACCCCTAACCAAGTCATTGACCCCTTCACACATAGCAATCCACGGCTAACATACACAATAACAAAAAGCTATTCCTTCCTCCTCACTTACCCTCCATAACCGAAACCAAAACCCTTCCCCCCTAGCCGAGAATCACAACCGAAACAGCCCTATAAATCCCCTTATCATCACCGAAAATTCCTTAGAAAATCACCCTGGCAGTGACCGAAACTGCACTCCCCCAAACACCCTTCACCCACGCAAATACAGCCCCTGTAAACCCTCTGAACAACCGAAAATAACAGCCCCCCATACAGCCTTGACACTACTGAAACATTAGCCATAGACACTCGCCACCTGCCTAATCCCTCATAGCCAATTCACGTTTAGCCCTCTAACATAAATTGCCTCAGCTCAGTCATAGAAGCCACATCCCTCACACTGCTCTATTTAACACATGAACACACCCCCTCATTGCCAAGCATGTTCACGCAGCATCTATTTGACGCATGAACCAGCCCCTTCACAGTAGCTCATTCACCACACAGAGCCCCTCACATAGCCTCAGCTTCACGCGCCTTAACCACATTCACTGTACGCAAAAAAAAACCCATTGTCCAGCCATCCTCACTGCACGCACACAGCCCTCACAAACCCTCACTTCCATCACCGAGAATCACCCTAAAACAGTGAACAATTAGCCCTTAAACTGTCCCAGAAACTGCCCAGATTTTAGTCCCAAAACTGCATCAAAAACTGCACAAAGCAGTGAACAAAAAACTGCACTTTAAACCCTTAAAAACACCCAAAAATAGTAGTTTTAAAGACCTGAAACAGTAAGCAGAAAATACAGAGAAACAGCAAGCAAAACAGCAAAACAGTGAGCTAAGATGCTAAACCAATGAACTGGAGAAGTTGAGGAGCTTTAACCCTTTCGATCTCCGTGAAACGTAAGTCCGAAAGTCTGCAAAAAGGGTTAGACCTGAGGGTATTTTTCACACTTGTTTTTGGTTTTATCTTTATTATTTATTGAGTTTTGTTCACATGATTACTATATTAAAATGCATGTCGTGGCCCTTGAGTAGATAAATATGCATATATTGTAAAATGATGTATGATGTGGCCCTTGAATAAAATGAAAAATATGTCGCCTCTCGTGGTATATAGGATGGAAACCCGGACATAAATTTCATAGCCGATTCTGAATGGACGGTAGTATGAGCTGTACTCGAGATACAACTCCACGTACCACTTGAGTAAACGGCGCATATTTTGTTTTAAGTTGTTTTGATTTGTTTATCATTCGTTACTTGAATTCCGCATGTTATTTATTTGTTGTTCATGAGATGGTATTCAAGCATGATTAGGCCGTTAGTATGCTACTTGGTTCTTAAGCATGATTTAGCTCATTTAGTTGTTCATTTTCAAGCATGATTAGCCATTTATTATGCATTGGGAATTCGCATTATGTTTAGTTTTGTTCTTTATTTTCCGCATTATATAATTGAGGTATGCCATGAGATTATTGTATGATATTCTCGTTATAATGGTTTATTTTATGCATGCGAACTTAGGAGTAAAATTTTCCTTGGAAATATGTTGCTTAGGCTTGGTTAGATTATTGCACAAATCATTTTATTACAAGTGGCATAAGTAAGGGACCATTCCGAACCCAACGGTTTGAAGTCTTCCCTTGCGAGGGGTGAGTGCGGCCTTAAATCTCATTTTCCCGGTTCACACCGGGTGGTGACTCAATTATTCTCCGATTTAGTCCCCCGTGGGCTACTCCGTACTCCCAACCGGGCCGCGAGCCTGGGACAGCATGTGTCGCCCAGTTCCTGTGTCCCACAGTATAGCGACTCCACTGGGGATAGAGAATCGGCCCCGAAATAATGTCTTGTAATATTATGATTTGTGCTTTAATTGACCGTGTCTACCGTGGGTTAAAATGGGTTTAATCAAAGGTATTTTGAGGATAGGTAATGGTTTGGTGTCTTCCTTCACTCACTACCTTTTTAGAAGGAAAAGCTGTGAAGGCACCTAGATAGCCATCTACTCGTAGCCTATTGTGATGGACTAATTTGGGGGACTCGTTGTTTATTCCTAACACCAATTGATAAGAGCCTAAGAGGCTTGGGTATTTAAGTGAGCCTCGCTCCACCCTCCCTCTAGGGAATCTACAACGGGAAGTCCATTTGACAGTCAGTCACACACCATAGCTCGTTGGCACGTACCTTAGTGTATAAAAAATGGTGCGCTCACTTGGTCGCTCGAACCCTTGAGTGAGGAGACCTAGTTCTGGGCCATCATTCGCCGGTGAGAGCCTTTGTTTACACTCTTGCGAATCCACACATAGACAGGGGTTGTATGACCTATATTTCCTTGTGTTTGTGGGCCATACTCATTTGGATGCAGTTGGACTTCTTGTCAGAAATGCGAACTTGTTGGGCCATTTAAACTGGGACGAGTTCGTATCCTATGACAATTGGGCCAAAAGCTTCTGAAATGTCGATGGGCCACTTTATAGAAATTATTATTTTATGTTTGCATTACCTTTCTTTTATGCTTGTGTTTGGGAACATCGTCGTTTGGATCCATTTGGACCATTTGTCATGGGATGTGGGCTTGTTGGGCCATTTAAACTGGGACAAGTATGTATCTTATGACGATTGGGCCAAAGGCTTCTAAATATTGATGGGCCATTTTGTGCTTGTGTTCGGAACATTACCATTTGGATTTAGTTGGACTCCTTGCCATGAGACGTGAACTCGTTGGGCCATTTAAACTGGGACGAGTTCACTCCTATGACAGTTAGCCCAAAAGCTTCTAAAATGATAATGGGCCGATTTGTTTGAAAATTTTAATTGATTTAGTATGTTATATATGTTACATGCATCTCATGCACCTCATACATACATATATCCTGTTAACACCCTCTATGTCTCAAAAAGACATCATAGATTCCCGTTGGGTTGGGGAAGAGCGAAGACTCACTAAAAGACCGGTAAAAAGATATGAGTACATCCGATAACGAGGTATCCCAGATAGATCAGTTAGAAAATGGTTTCGCCAAGATTACTGAACAGTTGCAAGCCTTGACTACTGCAATGGCAAATATGGTTATGCCCCGTGCTGGGGGAAATTCTGAGAATGTGAGGCGCGAGGAGCCTCCGAATGGGTTGGGGGATGATATCCCCGCTTTTGATGACGACATGGCAGAGTATGCAACAGGCAAAGTGATTGGGTCTCAGGCAGAATTTCAGAAGCTTCGGGATCAGGTTGAGTCAGTTACCCGCAAAATGAGGGGTAAACATAAAGAGTTGTTAGCTTATGAGGCAATGACCTTCGGAGAACAGCTGCCAGCTCAGTTTAAAATGCCCGACATGGCCAAGTTTAATGGGAATGGAGACCCGAGAGTCCATCTGCAGCAATATGTCTCAGTCATGAGTTCAGTGGGCCTATCACAACGCCAAGTCCTAAAGATGTTTGGGATGTCACTCGAAGAAGCACCTATGGTTTGGTATCATAGCCTTGAGAAGAAGGTTAAGGAAGATTGGAGGGAACTAGCTGATGCTTTTCTGAAGCAGTATGTTACAGACTTAGTGTAGGCACTGTATTTTTGCATGTAAGTCCCGATGATGAGCCTCGAATGGAGGCACTACCTTTTTTTAGTTGCGGAAGTTGCGGAAAGCGGTCGTTGGAAGGGAAAGTTCAAAGATTGACATTTTTGTTGGATGTGGTTCACTCGTTCAAGTTTCGGGTTCGCTCGTTCGGTCTCAGTTTTAAAATTTATCATCGGCCCGGTTCACGACATGGCCAAGTTAAATGGGAATGGAGACCCGAGAGTCCATCTGCAGCAATATGTCTCAGTATTGAGTTCAGTGGGCCTATCACAACGCCAAGTCCTAAAGATGTTTGGGATGTCACTCGAAGAAGCACCTATGGTTTGGTATCATAGCCTTGAGAAGAAGGTTAAGGAAGATTGGAGGGAACTAGCTGATGCTTTTCTGAAGCAGTATGTTACAGACTTATTGTAGGCACTGTATTTTTGCATGTAAGTCCCGATGATGAGCCTCGAATGGAGGCACTACCTTTTTTTAGTTGCGGAAGTTGCGGAAAGCGGTCGTCGGAAGGGAAAGGTCAAAGATTGACATTTTTGTTGGATGTGGTTCACTCGTTCGGTCTCAGTTTTAAAATTTATCATCGGCCCGGTTCACAAACACACACCCATGCCGTATCCATAAAACAACCCATGTCGTCCCTCTCCCTCTGACATCTCTCGGCAATCATCAAAGCAAACCATAGGGGTCTGTTTCTTTCTCTCAGCAACGAACACAATAAGCCAAATCCCTCACATGCCTTACACTCCATCAACCAAACACAAAATGCCAAGCCTCCCACGTGAACAAATTAACCAAAACCAAACACAAATTACCATGCACCCAAACACTAACAACCAAAGACCACCCATGCAAACCCAAATGAACCCATCCCCACGTGAGTGATCTCCAAACCAAGTACCCCACACGCCCATCACCGAATCTCCTCCATTATCTCCTTAACATTCACGCCCCATCATCTCCATGATCTGGATCATTCAGCCCTCCTTGATGAGGTCACTGCCATGAAACCATGATAGAGGCAAGGACTTCAGGCACAAGGGAGAACCCACGCCATTTTCATCAGCCTTCACTTGCACCCAACTCAGCCCCTATCCCCTTCACCCACTCCTCTCGGCCCCTTAACCTCACGTAGAGACTGCCAACAGAGCGATAGACCTCACACATCTTCAGCCACAAAAGACTCTCCTTCAAGTCATTCCTATCCTTTTTAGCAGCGCCCATGACAACCTTCAACAGATAACAAACTTCACCTTGGATCACCTAGAGGGGGATCATGTAACCAAGCCTATCGACAGTCCCTGCCTCACGCGAATCAACCACCATCAACAGCCCCACACTTCACGGCAATAGACTTCATGCCTAACAGCCTGCTTCACGTACATATACCCTCCTGACGTCCATAACTTCACGACCACCCACTCCATTCAGGGGCTCTCACACAAAACTGCCGTGAGCAGCCTTCAAACATGTTTTGACGCCCTTAAGCTCGTCAAGCCCTAAACAAAGCCTTTAAAGTCCCCTCTGGTTTACGCCACTGACGTACGCCATGAACCCTCACACGTACTTGATCAGCTCACAAGAATAAAGCCTCTATCCATTTTCCTTTGCTCCACGCCTCACTGCTCATGAACCGTCTGAACCAAACTGCACCACCTTCATCTTCATAAACTCACGCCAGTAACCACACTCATCAGCACCTCATTCACGCCTGACCAGACTGCACACCGAGACTCCAACCAACTCCCTCATTCACGCCTGATACTCCCTCACAAACAGCCACCTTCAACGCCTAAACAGTGCCCTCACAGCCCTCACAGATAGCCTCACAAAATAACCAGTTCACTACCCTTTGTCTCTCTCTACTCACAGCTAAACAAACCACAGCTCACGCTACAAACTCCTCTCGGCAGCAGACCACTCACAGCCACTGCCAGCTCAACCCACGCCCACTGCACCTTCACTGCTCGAGTCTCGCACTAACACGCCCTTGCATGATAACATACCTTCAGCCCACTGACCAGCCATGCATCACCCCTCAACGCAAATCATACCCTCACGTAGCCAACAACCCTCCTCATCAAACTGCCTAACCAAACCTTCAGCCATGCAGTCCCATGCATGCGTTAAACACAACAGTGAAGTAGTCTCTCCTTCGACCTAGTCAGCACGCATCACTTTCCCTCTCTCTCATGATAAACACGAGCCAAACCGACCAACGTAACCAGCCTCCCATCACGCCCCTCACTGCATGAAACTGCACTGCCGTGAAATGCCATGAACCTACTGCCATTGCCAAGCCGTGAACCCTGCAGTCCTCCAATGCCACAAACCCTAAAGCCAGCAGCCCCCTTTGCCACGTGAAACCATGCAGCCCATGCATACGTAGAAACAGTGGGGATTACAGTGAAGATTTAAGTGAAAATAGTGAGAAAAAAGAGGAAAAATAGACTGAAAATAGCGAGCGGAAACCGCGAGTGAAAACAGTGAAAACGGACCCATGAAAATAGCGGAAATAGCGGACCGGTGAAAACAGAGAAAACAATGAACCTGTGAAAACTGCAGAAACAGTGGACCAGTAAAAATAGCAAAACGATATCCCTTCCGGCACCGTGGAACGCACTCCCGGAAAGCGACTAAAAAGGTAAGACCTGAGGGCACCCTTTTATCTTATTTCCGTTATTTATTTTCTAAGCATGATGTAGTCGTTTAAGTTTATTATTGCTTTATGCATGATTAGGATGTTTAATATGTTATAGTTTTATGCATGACTAGTTGGTTGTGCTTGAGCATGATTTAATTGTTTAGTATGATATTTATTTTCCTATGCATGATTAGGTTGTTTAGTATGATGTTTAATGCATGATTAGTTGGTTGTTTCTAAGCATGATGTAGTCGTTTAGTATGATATTTATTTTCTTATGCATGATTAGGTTGTTTAGCATGATGATGTTTTATGCATGGTTAATAGGTTGTTCTTAAGCATGTTGTGTAGACTTGGTTAATATTGCACAAATCCATTCATTACAAACGACATAAGTAAGGGACCATTCCGAACCCAACGGTTTGAGGTCTTCCCTTGCGAGGGGTGAGTGCGGCCTTAAATCTTTATCCCGGTTCACACCGGGTGGCGACTCCATGTTATTTCGTACTTCCCAACCGGGCCGCAAGCCCGGAACAGCGTCGTCCATTTTCTGTGTCCTACAGTCTGGCGACTCCACTGGGGATAGAGAATCGGCTCCGAAATAATGTCTTGTAATGTTTGGATTTGTGCTTTAATTAATCATGACTACTGTGGGTTTAAGGAGTTTAATCAAATGCATTGTTTAGGCTAGGTGATGGTTTGTGTCTTCCTTCACTCACTACCTTTCGAGGAAAAGCTGTGAAGGCACCTAGATAATCATTCACCTGTAGCTTGTTGTGATAGACTAGTTTGGAGGACTCGTTGTTTATTCCTGTCACCAAGCGATAAGAGCCTAAGAGGCTTGTGTACTTAAGAGAGCCTCGCTCCACCCTCCCTCTGGGGAATCTACAACGGAAGTCCATTCGACAGTTAGTCACACACCACATCTTGTTGGCACGTACCGTAAGGTATAAAAAAGGTGCGTTCACTTGGTCGCTTGAACCCTTGAATGGGGAGTCCTAGTTGTGAACAATCCTTCGTCAGCGAGAGCTTTTGTTTACACTCCTAAAACCTACATGTGAACCTTAGTTGCACGACCCTTAGAAAATATTTGTCTATGTTTGATTTTTGGACTATCGTCATTTGGATTCAGTTGGACTCTTTATCAAAAGATGTGACTCGTTGGGCCATTTAAACTGGGACAAGTTCATGTCATTTTGACAATTAGGCCAAAATTTCTAAAATGCCGATGGGCCAGTTTGTGTTTGTGCCTTTTATCATTTGAAGTTATTTAGTTATATTATCGCAAAGTGTAAACATGTTGGGCCTTTTCAACTGGGGCAAGTTTGCACCGCGCAATGATGTGATTGAATGCTTTAAAATGATGATAGGCCAACTTATATATGTATTTTCCGCATCACACGCATCTCAAGCATTTCATGCATACACGCATCATGTTAACCCTTTGTGTCTTAAAAGCCATCATAGATACCCGTTGGGTTGGGGAAGACTTGTCAGAAGACCATCAGCCAACATGAGTGAGTCAGCCAACGAGGGATCCCGCATGGATCAATTGGAGACCAAATTAACAGGAATTATTGAGATGTTGCAAGTTTTGACTAATGTTGTGGCCAGTTTGACCGTACCCGGTATAGCCGATAACAGAAAGTTGTGCAATCAGAAAGGAAAGATCATCAGGGAATCCTCGGAAGAAGCAAACAGAAAAGACAGTATAGTCATTCAGCAATGGGAAACAGGGCAGTGAGACTATCAGATTTAAAAGAGAATGAGTTCACTGAACCGATCAATGTTGACAGATTGAAGTTGTATTTAGCCCGAGAGAGAGAAGATTGAGCAGTCACCAAAGGAATTGGCGGAAGACCTAACCCAACGGGATATGAAATTCATCCATGCATACATGCATACACGTAACTTGCATCCTTTGTTTGGTGTTTTGTTTTTGCAGGTTTTTTAACAGAAATGAAGAGCTAGCAGGAGGAAACACATGGCGCCAAGGAGCACAATGAGGGTCTAACCCATCAAGAACAGGGAGTATCTCTACACATGTATGTGTATACGTTACATACACACGTCTTTATTCTATTGTTTTGTGTTTGCAGGTGTAAAGAAAAAAAAGAAAGAAGAGAAAGCAGCAAAAGCACTAAAGACGGCGATGAAGCCACCTTGACGGAAGGATTTCGGTCATGTCTAGCTGAAGATGATGAATTCAGTGCTAACAGGGAGGCAACCCAAACACTTGTTGCAATTTCTATTTTCATGTTTTGTGTATACATGTTGTAGAATTTTTAATTTTGTGTGTTATTTTTGCAGGTAAAAGCAAAGACGGAGCATGTTAAGACTGAAGGAATGGTGTTTGGCAATCACAAAGATAGGAGCTAATCCATTAGTGGTGGCAGACTAACAATCATTCTGTGGAAGACATTTTTTTGACTGCGACAAAGGCCGAAGAGTTGATTGAACAGATCCTAGCCTTTGAACCAAAGCTTGACCCCATCCTCTCCAAATTGGACTGGACTGATAGTGATCGTGGCAAGAAGCGCAGATTGGACATTGATCTGAATCGATGATGTTCCCTGCTAACCAGGTATTATAGACATGAGACGTGCTTGAAAGTTTGTGTTCTAGTTGAAAAAAAAAATGATGAAAGAAAAAGAAAAAGAAAAGAGACCGCCTATAACCGATAAGCGTGAAGCTACCCATGGGTGAGTATTAGGACCACCATGAGGAGAAATGCTACCTTAAAGGGTAGGTGCGTCAGAAAAAAGAAAGAAAAAGAGAAAAGGAGAAAAGAAAAGAAAAAGAAAAAGTTTCGAATGAAAATGGAGAGATGATGCAGTAAAAGAAGACCATATCATGTTGAGTATGCCGAAGTAATCACAGAATGTGATCAAGACATCCAGGTTGGTTAGACCCGCTGGTCCGATTCTCCGATGCGAAATCATTAAGTTGGCCGACTTAACGAATAAGCTGCGAAAGAACCTTATCACACACACACTGGGAGTCTAGTTCAGATCACCCATTCAGAAGATTGGATTTGAGTATGTCGAGTACTTTGAAGGTTCTTTGGTTTTGACGCGAAGCATCCGTTGAGGACAAAAATATGTTTAGCTATCAAGATTATCTCGGAGAGAAGCACTACAATGTGTTGAAAGAGAGTATCAGCATCATTAACAGACTTGCCGGGTATGGCACTATGGGGACGAGGCCCGCATTGGTTCAGCATCAGTTTCTGCCGTGTATGGCATTCTGGGGGCGAGGCCCACATTTGTTCAATATCAGTTTCTGCCGTGTATGGCATTCTGGGGGGCGAGGCCCACATCACCATCAGTCTTTTCCGGGTACGGCATTCTGAGGGCGAGACCCACATCACTATCAGTCTTCACCGAGTACGACATTCTGAGGGCGAGACACACATCACTATTAGTCTTTGCCGGGTACGGCACTCTGGGGCGAGGCCCACGTCATTATCAGTCTTTGACGGGTACGGCATTTTGGGGCGAGGCCCACATCGTCAGCAGCATCCTTGCCGAGTATGACAATCTGGGGGCGAGGCCCACATCACTATCAGTCTTTGCCGAGTACGGCATTCTGAGGGCGAGGCCCACATCACTATCAGTCTTTGCCGGGTACAGAATTCTGAGGGCGAGGCCCACATCAGTATCAGTTTGGGGCGAGGCCCACATCAGTATTAGTCTGGGGGCGAGGCCCATATCAGTATCAGTTTGGGGCGAGGCCCATATCAATATCAGTGTGGGGCGAGGCCCATATCAGTATCAGTTTGGGATTAAGGCCCATATCAGTATCAGTTTGGGGCGAGACTTTGGGGCGAGGCCCATATCAGTATAAGTTTGGGCCGAGGCCCACATCGGTATCGGTTTGGGGGCGAGGTCCACATCAGCATCATGCATCCATGCATACATGCAAACATATCACATACATATAATTTTTATTTTGTTCGTAGGATAGTAGCGGTAAAGACCATCTCATCAAGTAACGATTCAAAAATGAGCCACCTCTCATCAAGTAACAGATGCCGAAAATGGCGCTCCAAAATGGAGCACACACAACAGATGCCGAAAATGGCACTCCAAAATGGAGCACACACAATAGATGCCGAAAATGGCGCTCCAAAATGGAGCACACACACAAAAGATGTCGAAAATGGCGTTCCAAAATGGAGCACACACACAACAGATGCCGGAAATGGCGCTCCAAAATGGAGCACACACAACAGATGCCGAAAATGGCGCTCCAAAATGGAGCACACACAACAGATACCGAAAATGGCGCTCCAAAATGGAGCACACACACAACAGATGCCGGAAATGGCGCTCCAAAATGGAGCACACACAACAGATGCCGGGAATGGCGCTCCAAAATTGAGCACACACAACAGATGCCGAAAATGGCGATCCAAAATGGAGCACACACAACAGATGCCGAAAATGGCGCTCCAAAATGGAGCACACACACAACAGATGCCGGAAATGGCGCTCCAAAATGGAGCACAGGCTGAAAATGGCACAACCAGACCAACTCAACTCAACACAGCAGGCAAACCATGTGGCAGCTGGCGAGCCAGGTAAGTAAAAAATGCATTGCACGTACTTTGATAGGATTGTCATTGTCACACACTACACAAGTCCCATCAAAGTGGGGGCGACTGTAGGCACTGTATTTTTGCATGTAAGTCCCGATGATGAGCCTCGAATGGAGGCACTACCTTTTTTTAGTTGCGGAAGTTGCGGAAAGTGGTCGTCGGAAGGGAAAGGTCAAAGATTGACATTTTTGTTGGATGTGGTTCACTCGTTCAAGTTTCGGGTTCGCTCGTTCGGTCTCAGTTTTAAAATTTATCATCGGCCCGGTTCACAAACACACACCCATGCCGTATCCATAAAACAACCCATGTCGTCCCTCTCCCTCTGACATCTCTCGGCAATCATCAAAGCAAACCATAGGGGTCTGTTTCTTTCTCTCAGCAACGAACACAATAAGCCAAATCCCTCACATGCCTTACACTCCATCAACCAAACACAAAATGCCAAGCCTCCCACGTGAACAAACCAAAACCAAACACAAATTACCATACACCCAAACACTAACAACCAAAGACCACCCATGCAAACCCAAATGAACCCATCCCCACGTGAGTGATCTCCAAACCAAGTACCCCACACGCCCATCACCGAATCTCCTCCATTATCTCCTTAACATTCACGCCCCATCATCTCCATGATCTGGATCATTCAGCCCTCCTTGATGAGGTCACTGCCATGAAACCATGATAGAGGCAAGGACTTCAGGCACAAGGGAGAACCCACGCCATTTTCATCAGCCTTCACTTGCACCCAACTCAGCCCCTATCCCCTTCACCCACTCCTCTCGGCCCCTTAACCTCACGTAGAGACTGCCAACAGAGCGATAGACCTCACACATCTTCAGCCACAAAAGACTCTCCTTCAAGTCATTCCTATCCTTTTTAGCAGCGCCCATGACAACCTTCAACAGATAACAAACTTCACCTTGGATCACCTAGAGGGGGATCATGTAACCAAGCCTATCGACAGTCCCTGCCTCACGCGAATCAACCACCATCAACAGCCCCACACTTCACGGCAATAGACTTCACGCCTAACAGCCTGCTTCACGTACATATACCCTCCTCACGTCCATAACTTCATGACCACCCACTCCATTCAGGGGCTCTCACACAAAACTGCCGTGAGCAGCCTTCAAACATGTTTTGACGCCCTTAAGCTCGTCAAGCCCTAAACACAGCCCTTAAAGTCCCCTCTGGTTCACGCCACTGACGTACGCCATGAACCCTCACACGTACTTGATCAGCTCACAAGAATAAAGCCTCTATCCATTTTCCTTTGCTCCACGCCTCACTGCCCATGCACCGTCTGAACCAAACTGCACCACCTTCATCTTCATAAACTCACGCCAATAACCACACTCATCAGCACCTCATTCACGCCTGACCAGACTGCACACCGAGACTCCAACCAACTCCCTGATTCACGCCTGATATTCCCTCACAAACAGCCACCTTCAACGCCTAAACAGTGCCTCACAGCCCTCACAGATAGCCTCACAAAATAGCCAGTTCACTACCCTTTGTCTCTCTCTACTCACGGCTAAACAAACCACAGCTCACGCTACAAACTCCTCTCGGCAGCAGACCACTCACAGCCACTGCCAGCTCAACCCACGCCCACTGCACCTTCACTGCTCGAGTCTCGCACCAACACGCCCTTGCATGATAACATACCTTCAGCCCACTGACCAGCCATGCATCACCCCTCAACGCAAATCACACCCTCACGTAGCCAACAGCCCTCCTCATCAAACTGCCGAACCAAACCTTCAGCCATGCAGTCCCATACATGCGTTAAACACAACAGTGAAGTAGTCTCTCCTTCGACCTAGTCAGCACGCATCACTTTCCCTCTCTCTCATGATAAACACGAGCCAAACCGACCAACGTAACCAGCCTCCCATCACGCCCCTCACTGCATGAAACTGCACTGCCGTGAAATTCCATGAACCTACTGCCATTGCCAAGCCGTGAACCCTGCAGTCCTCCAATGCCACAAACCCTAAAGCCAGCAGCCCCCTTTGCCACGTGAATCCATGCAGCCCATGCATACGTAGAAACAGTGGGGATTACAGTGAAGATTTAAGTTAAAACAGTGAGAAAACAGAGGAAAAATAGACTGAAAATAGCGAGCGGAAACCGCGAGTGAAAACAGTGAAAACGGACCCGTGAAAACAGCGGAAATAGCGGACCGGTGAAAACAGAGAAAACAATGAACCTGTGAAAACTGCAGAAACAGTGGACCAGTAAAAATAGCAAAACGATATCCCTTCCGGCACCGTGGAACGCACTCCCGGAAAGCGACTAAAAAGGTAAGACCTGAGGGCACCCTTTTATCTTATTTCCGTTATTTATTTTCTAAGCATGATGTAGTCGTTTAAGTTTATTATTGCTTTATTCATGATTAGGATGTTTAATATGTTATAGTTTTATGCATGACTAGTTGGTTGTGCTTGAGCATGATTTAATTGTTTAGTATGATATTTATTTTCCTATGCATGATTAGGTTGTTTAGTATGATGTTTAATGCATGATTAGTTGGTTGTTTCTAAGCATGATGTAGTCGTTTAGTATGATATTTATTTTCTTATGCATGATTAGGTTGTTTAGCATGATGATGTTTTATGCATGGTTAATAGGTTGTTCTTAAGCATGTTGTGTAGACTTGGTTAATATTGCACAAATCCATTCATTACAAACGACATAAGTAAGGGACCATTCCGAACCCAACGGTTTGAGGTCTTCCCTTGCGAGGGGTGAGTGCGGCCTTAAATCTTTGTCCCGGTTCACACCGGGTGGCGACTCCATGTTATTTCGTACTTCCCAACCGGGCCGCAAGCCCGGAACAACGTCGTCTATTTTCTGTGTCCTACACTTAGAAATTGACTTGTCACTCCGTGATTTGGAGAACACTAAGCAGAAGCCATAGGAAAGTTTCAAAGAGTATGTGGATCGCTGGAGAAGCCAACTTTTGAAAATGCAGACTCGGCCTTCAGAGAAAGACCAAATTAAAATGATCATCAAGGGCACCAAGCCCTCTATTTATGGTAAGCTGAGGAGGATGACCTCGATGATTTCTGATTTTCGATAGTTGAGGGAAACTGACATGGATATTGAGGAAGAAGAGGCTGAAAACAGAAAGTTTTATGGCCAGAATAGAAGAACTCTTGGGGGGCCTTCTGAGACCAAGCCTGCTACTGCCGAGGTCGCTACCGTCAAGAACAGGCGATTCTCCAATCTTGGTAGACCTTTGTCAAATGTATTTGAAAAGCTGAAAATGCAAAGACTTCTAAAACCTTTGGAACCTAGGCCATTTCCGAACCCTGTGCCACCATACCTCAACCTAAACCAGTATTGTCACTTCCATCAAGAAAAAGGCCATGACACCGACAACTGTACCCGCCTTAGGCATGAGGTCCATAACCTCATTGACTCCCATAAAATACCCAATCCAGAAAAAGAACAACCCAACACACACATGCACCCTCAACCATAAAGCCACTCAACCACTCAGGCTTCTTGCATTGAGATTAAGGAATTATAGTGAAGAACCATAGGCCAAAGAAGAAGGCAATGCTCCGAATGATGAAGTTATTCCTCCTAGTTTATTTGATCCTGCATTTTTAATAAAGACATTGATTTTTCTATTTGTTCGAACCATTATCTTAAATGATAATAAAGTCATTCATTTCGCTGAATCTCTTCTGCAATATGAGTATATTTGAGAAAAGCATTTGACCTGGGTACTATGAAATTCAGTGATGTTTAGAACACGGGGAATCCTCGGAATAAGCAAGCAGAAAAGATAAGATGGCCATTCAGAAATTGGGAAATGGGGGCAGTGAGAATATCAGACTTGGAAGGGAATTATTTCACCAAGCCGATCAACGTAGACAGATTGAAGTAGTGGCTTGCCTGAAGAAAAGAAGACTGAGCAGTCACCAAGAGAATTGGCAGAAGACCTAACCCGACGGGATATGAACATTCATCCATGCATACACGTAACACATTTTGCACCCTTTTGTGTTTGTTTTGTTTTGTGTTCACAGGTTTTAAAGAATAAAAAATGAAAGCGGCAAAGAACAAGCTAATCAGAAACGGTAAAAATCACAGTATCGGATTCAGGTAATAATCCCAAGGTTGAGGCCCATTTGAGTTTGAGTTTTGGGTATGGCACTCTGGGGGCGAGGCCCACATTAGCATCAACATCAGTCTTGCTGGATATGGCAATCTGGGGGGCGAGGCCCACGTCATTATCAGTAGCTTGGGGACGAGTCCTAGGGTTGAGGCCCATATCAGTATCAGTTTGGGGGCGAGGCCCATATCAGTATCAGTTTGGGGGCGAGGCCCATATCAGTATCAGATTAGGGCGAGACCCATATCAGTATCAGTCTGGGGGCGAGGCCCACATCGGTATCAGCCTAGGGGCGATGCCCATATCAGTATCACTCTAGGGGTTAGGCCCACATCAGTATCAGTTTGGGGCGAGGCCCATATTAGTATCAGTCTGAGGGTGAGGCCCATATTAGTATCAGTTGAGGGCGAGGCCCACGTCAGTATCAGTTTTGGGGCGAGGCCCATGTCAGTTTGAGGTCGAAGAACCACTACATCGATAACAGTTTCAGGAACAAGGCCCAGGGGAATAAAGCCCACATTCAACATAGTTCGGGAATAAAGCCCACAGTCAGCTCAGATAAAGGAATAAAGCCCTCATTCAGTGCAGTTCGGGAACAAGGCCCAGGGGAATAAAGCCCACATTCAACACAGTTCGGGAATAAAGCCCACAGTCAGCTCAGATCAGGGAATAAAGCCCACATCCAACACAGTTCGAGAATAAAGCCCACAGTCAGCTCAGATAAGGGAATAAAGCCCACATTCAGTGCAATTCAGGAACAAAGCTCACAGTCAACTCAGATCAGGGAATAAAGCCCACATTCAGTGCAATTCAGGAACAAAGTCCACAGTCAGCTCAGATCGGGGATAAAGCCCACATTAAGTACAATTCAGGAACAAAGGCCACAGTCAGCTCAGTTCAGGGATAAAGCCCACATTCAGTACAGTTCGGGAACAAGGCCCAGGGAATAAAGCCTTCAATCAGTACAGTTCGGGAACCAGGCCCAGAGTCAACATAATTCGGGAATACAGCCCAGAGGAATGAAGCTCTCTCTCTCTCTCTCAGTTCGGGAATACAGCCCAGGGGAATAAAGCCATCTCTCAACACAGTTTGGAAAAAAGCCTAGAGGAATAAAGCCCACCTTCAATACAGCTCGGGAACAAGGCCCAAAGGAATAAAGCTATCTCTCAACACAGTTTGGAAAAAAATCCTAGAGGCCCACTTTCAAAGCAGTTCGGGAACAAGGCCCAGGGGAATAAAGCCCTATCTTAACACAGTTCGGGAATACAGCCCATGGGAATAAAGCTCTATCTTAACATAGCTCGGGAACAAGGCCCAAGGGAATAAAGCCCACTTTATACAAAGTTCGGGAACAAGGCCCAAGGGAATAAAGCTCTATCTTAACACAGCTCGGGAATAAGGCCCAGGGGAATAAAGCCATATCTCTACACAGTTCAGGAACAAAGCCTAGAGGAATAAAGCCCATTTGTAAAATAGCTCGGGAATAAAGCCTAAGAGAATAAAGCTCTCTCTCAATGCAGTTCGGGAATAAGGCCCAAAGGTCAAAGCATCTCAGGATAACAAGTAAGTTAAGCAACAGCTGGTGAGCCAGGTAAGTAGAAATGCATTGCATAACTTTGATAGGATTGTTCAAAGTCACACACTGCATAAGTCCCATCAAAGTGGGGGTGACTGTAGGCATTGCATTTTTGCATGTGAGTCCCTATGATGAGTCTCATTTGGAGGCACTACCTTTTTAGTCGAGGAAGTTGCGGGAAACGGTTGTCGGAAGGGAATCGGCATTTCGTTAAAATTTTATCCGCATGTTTAGCTCCAAGCTCGCTCGTTGGACCTCCGTTTTAAAGCACCTTTGGCCTAAAAAACCCAGAACCATTTAACATTGGCCCAAACCCACTCACCAAACCAACACAACACCTAACCCACCAAGACAAAGCCCACACCACCACCACCTAGGCCCACACGCCCATCACCCTAAGATACACCCAATTTAAATTAAATATTGATTAAATAATGTAATTGAATTAAATAAAATAATTAAACCATTTACCAAATTAAATAAGACATAAAATATAATTATACCAAATTAAAATATTGTAACTTCCTAATCCAAAATATTATATGCTAAATTAAAGAAATATTATGCCTAATTAAAATCAATCATAACCAATTAAAAATATTGATTTCCTAATCTAAAAAATTAAATACCTAATGAAAACCAATCAAATATTCAACCTTCCTAATTCACCAAAGTATGTCCCCATCAAATCCCTTGCTTTCCTTGTCTAACACCAAATTATATCTCTCTTTAATACCAAATATCCATTCCTTGTGAGACAAGGAGAAGCCCTAACCCTTCTCTATATAAACAACCCCTAACCAAGTCATTGACCCCTTCACACATAGCAATCCACGCCTAACATACACAATAACAACAAGCAATTCCTTCCACCTCACTTACCCTCCATAACCGAAACCAACACCCTTCCCCCATAGCCGAGAATCACAACCGAAACAGCCCCATAAATCCCCTTATCATCACCGAAAAAGTCCTTAGAAAATCACCCTAGCAGTGACCGAAACTGCACTCCCCCAAACACCTTTCACCCACGCAAATACAGCCCCTCTAAACCCTCTGAACAACCAAAAATAACAGCCCCCCATACAGCCTTGACGCTACCAAAACAGTAGCCATAGACACTCGCCACCTGCCTACTCCCTCATAGCCAATTCACGCTAAGCCCTCTAACACAAACTGCATCAGCTCAGTCACATAACCCACATCCCTCACACTGCTCTATTTAACGCATGAACACACCCCCTCACTGCCAAGCATGTTCACGCAGCAGCCTCTATTTGACGCATGAACCAGCCCCTTCACAGCAGCCCATTCACCACATAGAGCCCCTCACATAGCCTCAGCTTCATGCGCCTTAACCACCTTCACTGCACGCCAAAAAAAAACCCACTGTCCAGCCCTCCTCACTGCACGCACACAGCCCTCACAAACCCTCACTGCCATCACCGAAAATCACCCTAAAACAGTGAACAATTAGCCCTTAAACTGTCCCAGAAACTGCCCAGATTTTAGCCCCAAAACTGCACAAAGCAGTGAACAAAAAACTGCACTTTAAACCCTTAAAAACACCCAAAAATAGTAGTTTTAAAGACCTGAAACAGTAAGCAGAAAATACAGAGAAACAGTAGTAAAACGGAGGTCAAACAGCAAGCAAAACAACAAAACAGTGAGCTAAGACGCTAAACCAGTGAACCGGAGAAGTTGAGGGGCTTTAACCCTTCCGATCTCCGTGAAACGTAAGTCCGAAAGTCGGTAAAAAAGGTTAGACCTGAGGGTATTTTTCACACTTGTTTTCAGTTTTATCTTTATTATTTATTGAGTTTTGTTCACATGATTACTATATTAAAATGCATGTTGTGGCCCTTGAGTAGATAAATATGCATATATTGTAAAATGATGTATGTGTGGCCCTTGAATAAAATGAAAAATGTGTCGCCTCTCGTGGTATATAGGATGGAAACCCGGACATAAATTTCATAGTCGATTCCGAATGGACGGTAGTATGATCTGTACTCGGGATACAACTCCACGTACCACTTGAGTAAACGGCGCATATTTTTTTTTATGTTGTTTTGATTTGTTTTTCATTCGTTACTTGAATTCCGCATGTTATTTATTTGATGTGTTCATGAGATGGTATTCAATCATGATTAGGCCGTTAGTATGGTACTTGGTTCTTAACCATGATTTAGCCCATTTAGTTGTTCATTTTCAAGCATGATTAGCCATTTATTTTGCGTTGGGAATTCGAATTATGTTTAGTTTTGTTCTTTATTTTCCGCATTATATAATTAAGGTATGTCATGAGATTATTGTATGATATTGTCGTTATAATGGTTTATGTTATGCATGCGAACTTAGGAGTAAAATTGTCTTTGGAAATATGTTGCTTAGGCTTGGTTAGATTATTGCAAAAATCATTTTATTACAAGTGGCATAAGTAAGGGACCATTCCGAACCCAACGGTTTGAGGTCTTCCCTTGCGAGGGGTGAGTGCGGCCTTAAATCTCATTTTCCCGGTTCACACCGGGTGGCGACTCCATTATTCTCCGATTTAGTCCCCCGTGGGCTACTCCGTACTCCCAACCGGGCCGCGAGCCTGGGACAGCATGCGTCGCCCAGTTCCTGTGTCCCACAACTGTGCTGATCAATTACTGAGACATTGTGTTCCACATGAGGAGGTCAACAGTGTTCTGCAATACTGTTATTCATCACCATATGGCGGACACTTCAGCGGGAATAAAACTGCAGCAAAAGTCCTACAATCAGGTTTGTTTAGAACCACTCTTGTTAAAGATGCTTATCTTTTTACTCTTCAATGTGACAGATGCCAGAGAACGGGGAATATTTCAAAGAGAAATGAATGACCTTTGCAAAATGTTTTGGAAGTAGAGATATTCGATGTTTGGGGTATTGATTTTATGGGACCATTTGTTCCTTCATTCGGAAACTTGTATATACTGGTTGCAGTAGACTACGTCTCCAAATGGGTTGAAGCAATTGCACTGCCATCCAATGATTCGAAAGTGGTGATCAAGTTCCTTAAAAAGAATATTTTCACTTGCTTCGGAACACCTCATGTAATCATCAGCGATGGTGGCACACATTTTTGCAACAGATACTTTGATGCACTCCTATCAAAATACGGAGTTACTCATAATGCTTACCATCCACAGTCAAATGGACAGGTTGAAGTTTCAAACAAGGAGATCAAAAGAATATTGGAAAGAATTGTTGGATCAACAAGCAAGGACTGGTATGAAAAACTAGATGACACATTATGGGCCTATCGGACAGCTTACAAGACACCCATTGGTATGTCCCCATATCGTATGATGTTTCGGAAAGCATGCCATCTACCAGTTGAGCTTGAACACAAGGCGTACTGGGCACTGAAGAAGTTTAATTTTGATCCACAAGCTGCAGGAGAGAAATGACTCCACCAACTCAACGAATTGGAGGAATTTCGCTTACATGCTTATGAAAATGCCAAACTGTACAAATAAAAGACCAAAAGATGGCATGATAAAAAAAATAGTGCGCCGACAATTGGAGCCAGGGCAGCAGGTGTTGTTCTACGATTCACGGTTAAAACTTTTTCCTGGAAAGCTGAAGTGAAAGTGGTCAGGTTCATTTGTGATTACTCAGGTGTTACCATACGGAGTTGTTGAGATATACAATCCCAAGTCCAACAACACATTCAAGGTTAGCAGTCAGCGTGTCAAACATTACTAGGGAGAATCATTTGAGCGACAAAAAGAAAGTGTCACACTTTCAGATCTAGCCTAACATTCGAGAAGTCACGTCTACCTGAAGACGTTAAACTCAGCGCTCGCATGGAGGCAACCCATGCAATTTGTGTATATATTGTGATCTGGTGTGTTTTATTTTTGTGTGTTTAATTTTTGCAGGTAAAGTCATTTCACGATGGAAGACGTTCTCACAAATCTTCACAAGCAATTTCCTTCTCTCCAGCAAAACATTCTGATGAAAGTTTACAAAGCTCGCATGGAACGGATGAGACTACTGATGATAAAAGGTATTCCTACTGACATTCATTGGATTATTGAAGCAGGAGTCCGATTGGCATGTGAGTCTTCTGACTCTTTTATTTCACATCTGTCTGGTTTAGGAAGAAGCACCTATGCTAAAAAGAGAAGAGCTAAAAGAATGGGTGTATGCTATAAATGTGCTCGTATATTTTGTGATACTCGTTGTCGTTCTTTAGGAATGGTGTCTGATAACCGTGAAGATAAGATAAATTTCATTAGGGATGGCTTGAGTAAGGAGTCTTTGGATGACATATCTAAAACTCTTGAGACGCATCCCAATGGATATGTGTATCATGAAATTCGCGTGTTATATACACAATTCCAAAGAGAAAGACATCAGTTAAGTCTTGGGAATCTGACTCAAAAAGACCCCGTTTGCCAATTTTTAAGAAAATTGGATGGGAAGCTTGTCTCTAAAGCATAGACGTCAATCAAGATGTAAATTATTGTAAATATTATATCTCTTTGTCTTTTCCTAATAATTGTGATTTTTTTTTTGTTTTCTTTTATTTTCTCCGACAAGATCTAGACCTTTTTGACCTTTCACGATTTACGATTTTGCTACTAATCGTTCTTTGGAAGATACTAGTGCTATTATTACTCACCCCTATTCAGGTGTTATAAATTCAACTCATCTTTTCACTTTTTAAGGCATCCAGATTTGAGAAAAGAAACATACATAAAATGGAAGCTACTTCAAGAAGACGAGTTGTAAATATCTGTGTCTTTTGTGGTACTAGTGTTGGTACTAATCCACAATACGTAGAAGCATCACAGGAATTGCGTCAAGTCATAGCTGAAAATAATATGCACCTATTATACGGTGGTGGCAATCTTAGATTAATGTGGATCGTTTCAAATGTCATACAGGATGGAGGCATTCAAGTTATGGGAATCATCCCAAAACCCTTGGCAGAGACGGATCTTATAGGATCATCAAACGGAGAAGAACTTATCATGCCATGTATGTTTGAACAACTGGTGGAAATGATTAATTTTGTTGATGCTTTTATTGCTTTGCCAGGTGGTTTTGGTACGTTGGAGGAGATTTTTACAGTGCTATCTTGGGCGAACTTGAACATACACCAGAAACCAATTGGATTGTTCAACGCAGATGGATTTTATGATTTTCTTTGTGTATTTCTTGATGATGCCCGGAGAAATGGGTTCGTGTCAAAACCTTTAAAAGAACTCATCTTCACTACCAGAACTGCCCATGATTTAATTGACCAAATCTTAACCTATGAACCACAAATTGACCCTATCCTTTCCAAGATAAAATGGTCTGATGATGATCGTGGTAAGAAGCGTTGAATAAATCTGGTTCTCAAACTTTAATTTCCTTTATAGATATAGAATTTCAGCTAACCAGGTACTATCTTCTAAACTCATCTTTTATTTTTTAAGACATTGGGGACAATGTCTCATTTAGGTTTGGGGGTGGGGAATAGTTGTAGTATTTTGTTGTTTTTATTTTTAGTCCAAAATTTTCGAAAAAAATCAAAAAAATTGAAAAATGTTTACAAAAAAACAAAAAAATATTTTGTGTTTTTTTGTTTTTAATTTGATTAATCGGGTGAAATTGGTGTGAGATAGCTGTGTAAGGAATTTCCATTCCTGAGACATATCTCAACCTATTTCGGAACAAGTTAATTTTTGTTTATTTCCTTTTGAATTATTTAATTTGTAAATTCTCCATAATACTGACTAAAATGGATCTTCATATGCTCAGTTGACAGGTATTATCAACATACATGGTAACATACGGACATGAGTTGTAATTGACAAGTTTGTAATATTCAGTGCTCTAGTTTAATTGGAGGAAGCATATAAAAAAGCGATGGGATAAAAAAAAGGTCTGAGATCCGAGTTAATAAGTCCGTAGGGGTTTTTTAACACCTAGTGCCCTAAAACCAACTGGTTTGGGAGCCACTGGCCTAAAGCTTGCTACATGGATCAAAGATGTTACAAATATATATATATATATATATATATATATATATATATATATATATATATATATATATATCTGAAGTCTGAGTTATTAAGTCCGTAGGGGTGTCTTAACACCTGGTGCCCTAAAGTCAACTGGTTTGGGAGTCACTGGCCTAAAACTCGCTACATGGATGGAAGATATTGTATATAAATTAAAAATAATCAGAAAAATATTCCATTGCTTAAAAAATGTGTGAATTCTGATATAACTTTAGGACAAAAATATTACCTTCTTTTCAACTACACTTGTGACTATTGTGGACAAAAATGAGTTGATTAATTTTTTGTTGGCTGTGTGTATGGAGAATGGTAAAAATAATCGGAGAATTCACTTATTCGGTAATTTAGAAAGAAAGAAAACAACTATTAACTAGGATGAGAAGTTTCACGTGATCAGTCACTAACTTCTTTATTCTATTTTCTCTTGTCTTTTTGATTTTGTGTGCATTAGTTTTACTATCTTTTTACTTTTGTAAAACATTTATAGGTATCGTTGCTCTAAGCCCTCATGAGACTACGACTCGTCCACTAGGGACACCTAGAGGTTTAAAGGCTTTTTGCATACAATGCAACCGTGATCCCTACGAAAGTGGCTTAGTTTAAATTTATTTTAAAGATGTTTATGTTATCTTGTTTTTTTACTCGAGGACTAGCAAAATGTTAGGTTTGGGGGTGTGATGAGTGGTAAATATATCACTATTTTCCACTCATTTGACCTAATATTTTGTATAGTTTCTTGAGCTTTGTGAATATTTTGATGTGTTTTGTGTTATTTTATGGATAAATAAAGTTTCAGGATGTTGGGTTTCTACTATAGTCCCAGGATCAATTCAAGCATAGAAATCATGTGTGAATACTCAAAGAGGTATGGCGGAATCATACTTACATTGATCGGTTTTGCAATGCGAGGAACAACAAAACTTCTTGAAGCTCTCGGCAATGGTGCTCTTTGTGTTCCTTGAGAATTCGGTCAACCTCCATTGATGGATCTCCAAGCTCCAAGCTTTGTATTGTGATACCATGCTCATGAGTTTGTTTCCCTATCACCTTGGATGACTCTTCATGTGCTAGCATAGGAAAGATTTGCCACAAATCTTCCATTTATCTTCTTTTAATTCTCGGCCATGCCAAGAAAATAAAGAAATAAGAAGTTTGGCCTCAAAGCCGAGAGAGGGAGAGGAGGGAAAATGGTTCCCCAAAACCGTGAGTTACAAAGAGACAGAGAAAAAAAATGTGTTATGTATTGGTTAATTTGATTTCCAAAACAAATAACAAAAAACAATTACACCTTTTCAAAAAAGGTACAAGACTTTTAAAGTCTTCCAACCACCACCATCAATCACTCAAAAGTGACTAGTTGTCACATCACTCAAAGTGACTAGACATCACATCAATCAAAGTGACTAATGATTTGACGCTTGATGTGACTTATGGGCCGCACTTGGATTCAAAATGCGAGTGGGCCCGCAAACACTCCTGGGCTCGGGTTCGCTAATTCTGAATTAACGAATTTTCCGTTACGACGTAATTAAATCAAATTTAATTAAATAATTATGCCTAGCAAAATTACTATTCACGTCGCTAGCGAATTAATTCTAAATTAACTCGTTCGTCCGAATTAAAATCTAATTTTAATTCTGCGTCGAAATCCAATTTCGTATAATATATCGAATATATTATTTTATCGATTAATTCCAAATTAATAGTTCCCTATCTTTAAATAATATTTTATCCCAGATAAAATATCTCCGCAATTAATCCCAGATTAATTTTCTCTCTCATCTAATTAATCCCAGATTAATAAAGTGCGAGTCATACGTCATCGGTGAATCTTCGGGAAGCGACCCATGAGATCCCTGGATATGTTGGCAGTAAAGCCGGTCATCGGACTATCTGAACACGTACATACCTAGTACTACGTTTTTACCGATTTACAAGACATGTTTGGCTTCTAGCAAAGCACCGTGCCTACCCAATTCTCCAGAAATATTCTTATAGGAATATGTGATCTATATCAGGCGTAGTATAAGTAGTATTGCGTATTTCGATCCAGTATCGGATGTCACATGCTAGGCCTGTGGCTGGAATTGTGTCTGCCCTGTATGAAGCACATATCGGATCTCTGGTAACTAGTCTCTATAATCGGATAATCATGACCTAGTCATATTATCCCGATGACTGCAGTACAAAAGAGCACCAGTACCTTATCCTACGTGATCATCATCTCCACTATGACTGAAGTATATTGAGAATCGTAGTGTGTTGGGTGTGATGTCAAGACGGAAGTGTCACTCCACTCATATGGAGATGATGATCGCGTATGGATACAGATAGGTTCTCTAAAAGGTTGCAACCATCAGGATAATATGACTTGGTCATGATTATCCGATAATAAAGAGACTAGTTGCACGTCATCCGATATATGCTTCGTACGGGGCAGACACTGTTGGTTACTATAATTAGTCCCAAGGAAAGATTAAGCTCATGAAATACAACAATGAATATATATAATAAACTTGAAGCATGGCGGAATCATACTTACAAAGCTTTTGTGATGAAAAGATGAACAAAGGTTGAAGCTCCAAGATCCTTGATGTTTCGGCCAAGAGAAGAAAAGAGTTGAAAGCTCCAAGCTTTGTGTATTCCAAGCTCCAAGGTGGTTTCCCTATCACCTCCTTTGATTCCTTGCTTGTGCTAGCAAAATGGAGAATGAGAAAACAATTTTCTGCCTTGTTGGTGCAGCTCACGGCGTGAGCAAGAGAGGAAGAGAGGAGAGTGTTTCACTTTTGATTTTCTTTCCTTTGCATGCCAAAAACGTGAATCACCAAGGAAAAAGAAAAGTGAAAATGATATCTAATACCAAAAGAATTTTTTAATGCAAAAAATCCTTCCAAAACCGTGCATGGCTTTCCCTCCAAAATGAATCCATCATTTGCTATCATTACCATACTTTGAGATTAGAGACAATGCATCATCCCTTAAAGGTGACTAGATACATTCACTATCTATTCGTATTTAGTAATGAGATATCGCGATGCGATTTGCGGATATCACTCGATTCAAAATACGAATGTGTCCGCAAACACTTTCGGGCTCGGTTTCGTCAATTCCAAATTAACGAATTTCCGTCGCGACGTGAATTAAATAATTACGCCTTGCGAAATTACTATTCAGTTCGCTAATGAATTAATTCTAAATTAATTCGTTTGCCCGAATTAAAATCCGATTTTAATACCGCGTCGAAATCTAATTTCGTTTAATAATATATCGAATATATTATTTTATCGATTAATCCCAAATTAATCGATCTCCCTCTCTCTCCTAATAAGGCATTTTATCCAAGATAAAGTTTCTCCGTTATTAATCCAAGATTAATAAAGTTCGAATCAAACATCATAGGTGAATCTTCAGGAAGCGACCCAAGAGATCTCCGGATATGTTGGCAGTAAATACGGTCGTTGGATAATCCAAACACGTACGTACCTTGTACTACGTTTTACCGATTTACAAGACAAGGTTGGCTTCTAGCAAAGCGCCATGCCTACCCAATTCTCCAGAAATATTCTTACTGGAATATTAGATCTATATCAAGCGTAGTATACCTTAGTATTGCGTACATCGATCCAGTATCGGACGATCACATGTTAGGCCTGGGGCTGGAAATGTGTCTGCCCCGTACGAAACATATATCGGACATCAAGCAACTAGTCTCTTTAAATCGGGCAATACTGACCTAGTCATATTGTCCCGACAGTTGCAACCTTTTATAGAGAACTAGTTCTGTATCCTGCGTGATCATCAACTCCATATGTCTGAAGTGACACTTCCATCTTGACATCACACCCAGTGCACTACGATTCCTGATAAACCCAGAAGAGGTGAACACAGAACCAGTTAAGGTCCACCACCAAAACCAAAGTTTACCTATTGTCGCAAGTACTAGCCATGCAAGTCTCAGGTTAAGACCCATACACTACCCTGATGCGGCCTCCCATAGACACGCAGACATACTACCAATGGGATTCCGCGGGGTCTATCCAGAGCGAAGCTGTTTTCGTACCATCGGTAAAACACAACCTCCTATCGCACTTGCATAAGTATCCTATACTTAAATATATGAGAACTATGCCGTTGTGCCCTCACAACATGCACAAGTGCAATACTAGTCTATTCCGCATTATCGATGTCCGATCTCGATAATACTCCGACTAGGGATATTTAATGATTTAAACCTTTATGTATTGATACTGTCTCATATCATCTCAATACGGAATTAATCATATGGACTTTCGCCATTTATATATCAAAGTAAATAAATTACAAAACGGCAAAAGGCAATTTCATTATCACATAGTTAATTTTGTACAATAATACAATATCATTTACAAAACAGTGACGCTATGGGTCATAATGTCTAACAATCTCCCACTTGGCCTATAGCCAGTCACTCAAGCATCTAATACTGAACTATGTATATGTCGTTCAAAACACTTGATAAACAGCTTTCGTCAGCGGATCTGCAATGTTGTTATCTGATGCGACCTTCTTGATTTTTACATCGCCACGATGTATAATCTCCCGAATCAGATGGTAATGCCGAAGAACATGCTTGGATCGTTGATGAGACCTTGGTTCCTTAGCTTGTGCTATAGCCCCGTTATTGTCACAATACAATGGAACGGGCTCAGCTGCTAACGGAACTACTCCTAATACAATTAGGAACTTTCGGATCCAAACTGCCTCCTTTGCTGCTTCCGACGCAGCAATATACTCCGCTTCTGTCGTTGAATCGGCAACAGTGTCTTGCTTGGAAGATTTCCAGCTCACTGCTCCGTTATTCAAACAAAAAATGTACCCGGATTGCGACTTGAAGTCGTCCTTGTCGGTTTGGAAACTTGCATCAGCATACCCAGATACCACAAGTTCTCCTTCTCCGTAAATTAAGAAAGCATCCTTAGTTCGTCTAAGATACTTAAGGATATTCTTAACTGCCATCCAGTGACCTTCACCTGGATCGGCCTGATAGCGACTGCACATGCTCAAAGCATATGACACATCAGGTCGTGTACATATCATGGCATACATGATCGATCCGACTGCGAGGCGAACGGTATCCGACTCATGTTATCTCTCTCTTGAGTCTTAGGACACATGTCCTTAGACAGAGAGGTACCATGTAACATTGGCATCAATCCCTTCTTGGATTGATCCATGCTGAATCGCTTCAACACTTTGTCAATATATGTACTCTGGGAGAGTCCAAGCAGCTTTCTAGATCTATCGCGGTGGATCTTTATTCCCAGAATAAAGGCTGCTTCTCCCAGATCTTTCATGGAGAATTTTAATGAAAGCCAAGCTTTCACCGACGTTAGCATGGGAATGTCATTGCCTATAAGCAATACATCGTCGACATAAAGGACAATAAAAGTCAGTGCTCTCCCACTAACCTTCTTGTATACACAAGGGTCATCTTCGTTTTGTACGAAATTATATTTTTATGATTTCATCAAAACGCTGATTCCATGACCGTGATGCTTGCTTCAATCCATAAATGGATCGATTTAACTTACAAACCTTGTTTGCAAGTCTAGGTACGATAAAACCGTCAGGCTGTTGCATATAAACATCCTCCAAAAGGTTTCCGTTAAGGAAAGCGGTTTTAACGTCCATTTGCCATATCTCGTAATCGAAATATGCAGCTATTGCAAGCATTATCCGAATGGATTTAATCATGGCAACGGGTGAGATTAGGTTTGTCATAATCAACACCATATTGTTGACGATACCCCTTTGCAACAAGCCTAGCTTTGTATGTTTGCACGTTGCCATCCATGTCGGTCTTCATCTTGAAGATCCATCTGCATCCAATAGGTTTTACACCTTCTGGTGCATCAACCAGTGTCCAAACTTGGTTGGCATACATGGAATCCATCTCAGACTTCATGGCTTCTTGCCATAAAGCGGAATCAATATCTTGTATTGCTTCCTCATACGTAGACGGTTCATTATCCTCAAAAGATTAATATCTACATGAGGCGAGATCAGGTACCCATACCTCTCAGGTACTGTCCTGACTCTCTCCGACCTACGCGGTCCTTGTGTATATGAAGGTTGTGGTACAAACTCATCCCAGATGGTCTGTTCATGTTCCGTCGTTGATTCATTGCCAGGAACAGTATCACCACGATTTTCATCGAGCTCCACTTTCCTCCCACTTACCACTGCATCTAAGAATCCTCCTTTCAAGAAAAAATGCATGTAGAGCAACAAATACTTTGTTCTCTTGCGGGTGATAGAAGTAATATCCTTTGGTTTCCCTAGGATATCCTACGAAAAGGCATTTATCTGATTTGGGTTTTATTTGGTACCTTCCAAACGTTTAACATATGCCCAGCAACCCCAAATCTTCAGGAAAGAGAAACCTGGTTTCCTTCCTGTCCATATCTCGTATGGAGTCTGTTCAACAGACTTTGACGGAACCTTATTCAAAATAAGTATTGCACTGCTTAATGCATATCCCCGAAAGGACATTGGTAGCTCAGTGCGACTCATCATTGACCTTACCATTTCTAACAAGGTTACGATTTCTCCGTTCAGACACAGCCGTTTAATTGCGGTGTTCCAGGAGGAGTCCATTGTGAAAGAATACCATGTTCTTTCAAGTAATCTTGAAACTCATAACTTAAGTATTCGCCACCTACGGTCCGACCGTAATGTCTTAATACTCTTGTCTGTTTGTTTTTCAACTTCGTGTCGAAACTCTTTGAATTTCCCAAAGGTTTCCGACTTGTGCATCATTAGATACACATAACCGTAACATGATGCATCATCCGTAAAGGTTACGAAGTATCGATATCCACCTCTAGCTTGGCTAGACATGGGCCACATACGTCACTATGAACGAGGGCTAACAGTTCTGTGGCACGTTTACCTTTACCGCTAAAAGGTGATTTAGGCATTTTGCCTAAAAGACAAGATTCGCAGACATCATATAATTAGGATCAAATCCGTCCAAGTACCCACTCTTCGAAAGTTGTGGATATGCGAGTCTTGTTAATGTGTCCTAGACGACAATGCCATATGTAAGCTTCATCTTTTAGATTACTCCTTTTGAGCCTTTTGTTTGTCATTTTGTGTTTAGGAGATTCATTTACATTCAAAATATAAAGACCATTATTTGCAACAACAGTGCAAATTTCTGCATCATTTTTATATAAATAACACCCAGTGTTTCTAAATACAAAAGTGTACCCATGCTGGGTTAACAAAGATACAGATATAATATTCTAGTTAAACTAGGTATATAATAACAGTTCAAAAGTTTAAGTACATGCCCTGAGGGCAGTTCCAAAACAAAAGTCCCTACAGCCAAAACAGCAAACTGGTGTTGTCCGTTTCCGACTCGTAGGTCAACCTCCCCTGAAGCCAGCATCCTGCTATTCTGCAGATCCTGCAAATCAGTACAAATATGAGCAGCACAACCAGAATCAAATATCAATTTTTAAGACTAGAAGTAGTCATATTTATTTCAATAACAAACATACAAAAGGCTGGTGCCTTGTCTGCCTTGATATCCTCCTTGTGTCCCTTGCCCATTCGGCAGTCACGTTTCCAGTGACCCTTCTTACCGCAGTTGAGGCAGAGATCTTGAGACTTGTCCCTAGGCTTCCCAGAAGCTTTTGTCAACTTGCCTTTACCCTTTTTCTTATGTTTCTTCTTCCCTACCACCCCTCCAGTAGCTTTGGGCCCAGCCTTTGGCCTCTGAGAGGTCGATGCAAAGTGCGCCTCGCGCTTGCCCCCTTTTTGAAGTTCTTTTTCAGACTCCTTCAAAATGGATAACAATTCTCCAAGAGTGTCATCCGTATCCATCAACTTGTAGTTGATTATGATTTGTTTCCAAGTATCAGGAAGTGACTGTAAGATCATATCTATGGTCAGCTCAGCCTCCAAGACTATTCCCATATTGGCCAACTCATCAATATCGGCGATCATTTGAGCCCCGTGGGCCTCAACTGATGCGCCTTCAGTCATTCGGGCGCGGAAGAGTTTCTTCTTCACACAACTCATATCTCCCCATCCGCTTATTGGAGCGGTGGAGATCTCGCAGTCTAGCCATCATATTATAAGGATCAAGTCCCTATTTTGGCGACGAAAGTGCTGAGTCATCGAAGCTAACATAATAGCCTGAGCTGTGTCACAATCACTGCTGTGAGTTTTCCATAACTCCAGCTCAAGTGGGTCAGTGGGCTTAGGCGGGAGAGGTATCTGTATAGTGTACAGCATCCTCTCAGCCCCAAGGACTATCCTCAGGTTCATTTCCCAGTCAGCAAAGTTTTTGCCTTAAAGACATTATCACCCATGATGATATCTCGGACATTTCCTTTGCCTGCCATCTTAACTACGATAGTCCAACTATCTAGTTAACGATAAAGTGGGTACAGTCAAACTGTTACAAAAAAATAACAATGTATTAGTCCAACTAATTATAATAAATAGACGAAATAATTTTGAAGAACGCGTAAGGCAAAGTATCTGAATGAAATTGTAAATTCACATACTAGCCTCCCACTATTTTCATCAAGTCTCTAACCCTCTGTTGAGAACTCGGGAAATCTTATTTCCTAGTGGGCTAGGATCCCGTTAAATAATACACAACCTTGACTTTGGCCAACAAGCTGTATGCTATTTAACAGGTAGATCTCACAGATCAATTGGATCCAATCCAATTCCTAGATCCGGTTAGGTGGACATCCAAGTCCTAAACATATTGGTGTATGCCAATGTATCTAATACATTTTCTAACCATATCCTCCGAATCATCTAGGCCTTGGCTTTGGCACAACAAACCTAATGATTCCAGTTAAGCGGGACCCATTGACGAGGATAGTTTCGTAATCAATGTCATTGGACAAGAAATGATCTTGACTTTGGCCAACAAATCACAACTTGGACAAGACACCGATGTGGAAAAAAACTCTCATGATTCAAGTACATCCTAATTGACAAGGTCTTGACTTGGCCAACAAACCAATGCCAATCGGATCTTGAACAAGAATCATTCAATGGAGGATAATCGCTTAATATAGATTGAGGGATTTTTGCGTAATTGGCAACCAATTTATTATCTTTGTTAGGTCTCATCAACATACACCCTTAAGCATGCTTCTAAAACATCATAAAGCGCGTAAAGTAAATTAATAGTGATATACGTGGATATAAAACACAATTGTTCCTAGAACACATCTACTCACTCCATTTCCTCTCCCCCTCGCTAGCACTATTCTACTACTACCCAATTACATAATACAATAAGAGAAACCTCATTTGCATTGAGGGGAATTAGGTGAGAAGAGAATACAAAGAGATAAAAGAGATAAGGCTGGACACGCAGGTCCAATTTATAAATTCTAAATATACAATAATTTCTAAAATTACCCTTTCCATCTAATATCCATCCGATATACACTATTCATTCATCACATACATATATATTCAAACAAGACATGCTTTTACAACCAATCTAATCCAATTAATTAGTCTTTGTTTAAATGATCATCCAATGTTCAAACAACGGTTTTGATTTTGCGCGAGTCGAACTCGTTTGAGAATAAGTACATAAGGTACGAATTTACGAATTATATCGAACTACTTATTAAATCTAATTTAATTCGTATTCAATATTAATTCAATTATTTAATTCCAAATTAAATGTTTACACTTTTAATGTGCTTTAAAGACTTAGATTCTAAATCTAATCTAATTGGGTCTCAAAGCCCAACTAACATCCAATGTTTGTTTAATCAAAGTCCGATGGGCTTTCAATTGATTTATTAAGGCTTGGGCTTTGGTCAATGTGGGTCAAACCCATTACCAAGCCCAAATAAGGAATCACCCTTAAGTGCCACAAAATCAATTTCAAGCCCATAAGCCCCAATTAACATAAAAGCCCATTAATTAAATTTTAATATTCCAAATTTTAAAATTCAATTGATTAAAGTGTAATAGCATGATTAATTCATTAAATCAATATTTTTCAAAAATACCAATTTAATTTATTATTCATCAATTGTTCAAACACACTTGTCTAACATTTATTTGAACAAAAATTAAGTCTTTTAACATGTCATGTTGTATTCGGCCAAGAGAGATTTTGCGGTTCGATATTTTCAATCCAATTGAATTACTAATCTAACATACATATAGATTTTTAGGTCATCCAATGAACTTGAAAGCAAAATTCAATAATAGTGAAAAGACCTCAATTTTGGTCAAGCATCAACTTTTTAGGGAAAAAATCATCCAATGTATTTTTCTCAAAATTGAACTGTATTACAATCAAATATCATACATTTAATCATGCTAAGTTATCCAATAACCTTGTGCATGAAAAATTCCAAATCTTCAAATGACCTACACATTCGGCCAATGCATCAATTTTGGGGAAAAAATATCCAAACAAATTTCTCAAAATTGATCATGTATCACTTCATATTACAAACATTTAAGCACACTCAAATCATCCAATGAACTTGCATCCAAAAATTCAACTTAATGGAAGTGCCTCACATTCGGCCAAGACATAATTTTGGGGAAAAATCATCCAATGCAGTTTTCTCAAAATTAATCATGTATTATATCAAATATCATACATTTAAACATGCTTAAGTTATCAAATAAGCTCATGCATGAAAAATTCCAATCCAATGGAAGCACCTCCACATTCGGCCAAGGTTACATTTTTGGGGAAAAATCATCCAATGCATTTTTCTCAAAATTGATTCCATATAATATCATTCTATATACATGCAAGCATACTCATTCATCAAATTTCACAAGAACATAGCTTCAATCAATTTTACCCAAATTTTAACCTAATATATTTCATGCTTAAACCTAGCTCTGATACCATTGTTGGTTACTATAATTAGTCCCAAGGAAAGATTAAGCTCATGAAATACAACAATGAATATATATAATAAACTTGAAGCATGGCGGAATCATACTTACAAAGCTTTTGTGATGAAAGATGAACAAAGGTTGAAGCTCCAAGATCCTTGATGTTTCGGCCAAGAGAAGAAAAGAGTTGAAAGCTCCAAGCTTTGTGTATTCCAAGCTCCAAGGTGGTTTCCCTATCACCTCCTTTGATTCCTTGCTTGTGCTAGCAAAATGGAGAATGAGAAAACAATTTTCTGCCTTGTTGGTGCAGCTCACGGCGTGAGCAAGAGAGGAAGAGAGGAGAGTGTTTCACACTTTTGATTTTCTTTCCTTTGCATGCCAAAAACGTGAATCACCAAGGAAAAAGAAAAGTGAAAATGATATCTAATACCAAAAGAATTTTTTAATGCAAAAAATCCTTCCAAAACCGTGCATGGCTTTCCCTCCAAAATGATCCATCATTTGCTATCATTACCATACTTTGAGATTAGAGACAATGCATCATCCCTTAAAGGTGACTAGATACATTCACTATCTATTCGTATTTAGTAATGAGATATCGCGATGCGATTTGCGGATATCACTCGATTCAAAATACGAATGTGTCCGCAAACACTTTCGGGCTCGGTTTCGTCAATTCTGAATTAACGAATTTCCGTCGCGACGTGAATTAAATAATTACGCCTTGCGAAATTACTATTCAGTTCGCTAATGAAATAATTCTAAATTAATTCATTTGCCCGAATTAAAATCCGATTTTAATTCCGCGTCGAAATCTAATTTCGTTTAATAATATATCGAATATATTATTTTATCGATTAATCCCAAATTAATCGATCTCCCTCTCTCTCCTAATAAGGCATTTTATCCAAGATAAAGTTTCTCCGTTATTAATCCAAGATTATAAAGTTCGAATCAAGCATCATAGGTGAATCTTCAGGAAGCGACCCAAGAGATCTCCGGATATGTTGGCAGTAAATACGGTCGTTGGATAATCCAAACACGTACGTACCTTGTACTACGTTTTACCGATTTACAAGACAAGGTTGGCTTCTAGCAAAGCGCCATGCCTACCCAATTCTCCAAAAATATTCTTACTGGAATATTAGATCTATATCAAGCGTAGTATACCGTAGTATTGCGTACATCGATCCAGTATCGGACGATCACATGTTAGGCCTGGGGCTGGAAATGTGTCTGCCCCGTACGAAACATATATCGGACATCAAGCAACTAGTCTCTTTAAATCGGGCAATACTGACCTAGTCATATTGTCCCGACGGTTGCAACCTTTTATAGAGAACTAGTTCTGTATCCTGCGTGATCATCAACTCCATATGTCTGAAGTGACACTTCCATCTTGACATCACACCCAGTGCACTACGATTCCTGATAAACCCAGAAGAGGTGAACACAGAACCAGTTAAGGTCCCCCCAACCACCAAAACCAAAGTTTACCTATTGTCGCAAGTACTAGCGATGCAAGTCTCAGGTTAAGACCATATACACCTACCCTGATGCGGCCTCCCATAGACACGCAGACATACTACACAATGGGATTCCGTGGGGTCTATCCAGAGCGAAGCTGTTTTCGTACCATCGGTAAAACACAACCTCCTATCGCACTTGCATAAGTATCATATACTTAAATATATGAGAACTATGCCGTTGTGCCCTCACAACATGCACAAGTGCAATACTAGTCTATTCCGCATTATCGATGTCCGATCTCGATAATACTCCGACTAGGGATATTTAATGATTTAAACCTTTATGTATTGATACTGTCTCATATCATCTCAATACAGAATTAATCATATGGACTTTCGCCATTTATATATCAAAGTAAATAAATTACAAAACGGCAAAAGGCAATTTCATTATCACATAGTTAATTTTGTACAATAATACAATATCATTTACAAAACAGTGACGCTATGGGTCATAATGTCTAACAGACACTGTACCAGCCCCAGGCCTTGCATGTGATCATCCGATATTGGATCGAAATACGCAATACTACATATACTACGCCTAATATAGATCGCTTATTCATGTAAGCATGTTTCTGGAGAATTGGGTAGGCATGGCGCTTTATTAGAAGCCAACCTTGTCTTGTAAATCGGTACAAACGTAGTACTAGGTACTTACGTGTTCGGATAATCCGACGACCGTATTTACTGCCAACATATCCGGGGATCTCATGGGTCGCTTCCCGAAGATTCAATGATGACGTATGACTCGCACTTTTATTAATCTAGGATTAATTAGTTAAGAGAGAAAATTAATCTGGGATTAATTGCGAAGATATTTTATCTGGGATAAAATATCATTTAAATAGAGATAACGATTAATTTGGAATTAATCAATAAAATAATATATTCGATATATTATACGAAATTAGATTTTGATGCGGAATTAAAATTAGATTTTAATTCGGGCGAACGAGTTAATTTAGAATTAATTCGTTAGCGACGTGAATAGTGATTTTGCTAGGCATAATTATTTAATTGCGTCGTAACGGAAAATTCATTAATTTGGAATTTGTGAACCCGAGCCCGGGATTGTTTGCGAGTGCATTCGCATTTCGAATTCGTGTGCGGCACGCAAGTCAAATCAAGCATAAAATCGCTAGTCGCATCAAGCGTCAAATCATTAGTCACTTTGAGTGATGTGACAACTTGTCACATTGATTGATTGAGTGATGTGAATAGTTGATGTGGGTTGTTGAATGCATTTAATGCATTTTTGCCTCCAAAATTTGTTGACTTTTTGAAAGCCATTTAACAAAATTTTGGTATATGTTATTATTGGATTTTGGAATCAATTTTAATATAACACATTTACACATCTCTCTCTCTAATTCCCTCTCCTCTCTCTCGCCTTAGAGGCATTTTCTTGTTCTGTTTTCTGGGCAAAAACCGAGCATAAAGGAAGCAAAAAGTCATGATTTTGGTTGCAAAATCAAGAGTGCTAGCACACTACGAAGTCATGAGAAGGTGATACGGAAGTCCACCCATGAGCTTGGAATCATCTCACAAAGCTTGGAGCTTTCATGGAGGAAGATTGAAGCCGAAAATGAGGACTGCAAAATGCTCACTGCCGAATGCACCAAGGAGGCAGAAAAAGTTTTTGTTGTCCACCGCGTCGCTCAACCGATCGATGTAAGTATTCCACAACTTCGTCATGTATTCGCATGTTATTTCATTGCTTTTTAATCGATCCTCAGGGCCATAGAAACTCCAACATGATATGCTAAATTAATCCACTCTGGATACGGTTTTTGATATCTTGGCCGAATTGGCCTCACCCCTAAACCTAATTGATTATGAAGAATCTCGGTCATTTATTCTCTTAACATATCATTGCCATTGAATGGCACCCCTACGGTGTTAGGGTCTCTAAGACATGCCCAAGATCCTAAACATGATTCGTGTGTGAATTATCAAGTAAGGTTGCGGAAAAAACCTTACTTTGATGTGTTAAGAAATTTCCAAAATTTTCTTTGAAATGATGAAGCTCCAAGCTTTAATTTTTTGTTCCAACTCTTGAGTGAGTTTCTCTATCACCTTAATCAACTCTCCAAGTGCTAGCTTGATCAAATTTTGAAACAAAATTTGCCCTCCAAGATAGAGAGAAAACAGCAATGTGTAGAAAGGAATGAGATAGTGAATAGTTCCAAGACTTTTTGGTTGCTGTGTGTTTTAAAGTCCAACCATTAATATTGCCAACTACTTCCATCACACTTTTGACAAGTTGATGTAAGTCAAGTGGGAACCACCGTTTTTAAATTCCAAATTTAATCTGGCTTATCCAACACACAACTTAGCTTGGGCCCGAGTTTGTTTAATTCTGAATTAAACGAATTTCCCGTCGCTACATAATTAAATCCAATTTAATTTAATAATTATGCCTCGTAAAATTATTACGATAAACACTTACGAATTAATTCCAAAATAATTTGTTCGCTCGAATTAAAATCCAATCTTAATTTCGTATTGAAATCCGATTTCAATTAGTATATTCGATATATTATTTTAGCCCAAATAAATAAATTAAATAGAAAAATCCAATTTAACTATTAAATTTACTTAATCGATTAATTCCAAATTAATCGTGTTCTCTCTTCTAGACGAATTTAATCCCAGATAAATTCATGCCGTAATTAATCCAGATTAATTTTATCTCTCATAATTAATCCCAGATTAATTCTATTCGAGTCAAAATATCATTGGTAAATCTTTGAGAAGCTACCCAAAGATTCATGGATATGTTGGTAGTAAATATGGTCATCGGACTATTCGAACACGTGCGTACCTCGTACCACGTTCTCACCGATTTACAAGACATGGTTGGCTTCTAGCAAAGCACTGTGCCTACCCAATTCTCCTGAAATATCCAGCGAGGAATATAATATGTATCAGATATAGTAATACAATGTATTTATGTAATACGATCCAGTATCAGATGTCACATGCTAGGCCTAGGGTTGGCGTTGTGTCTGTCCCGTAAGAAGCATATATCGGATTTCGCGTAACTAGTCTATGTAATCGGAAAGTCATGACCCAGTCATAATTTCCCGATAGCTGCAGCATTGAAGAGTACTAATACCATATCCTGCCTGTGACCATTATCTCTATATGACTGAAGTGATACTCCCATCTTGACATCACATCCAATACAGATACAGATACCCTCAGTAAACGACGCTACAAGCACGTTCTTTAAAACAGCCTGTTAAACCCGGACGACCAACACCAAAGTAAACTGATTGTCACAAGTAATAGCGATGCAAGTGATGAGCGGAAAATATATTAATATTTACCGCTCCTTTAACTTAATATTTTGTTTAGTTTCTTGGGTTTGATGAACGTTTTGATGTGTTTTAGTTTATTTTGCAGATAAAATAATATCGGGTCTCAATGAAATCATTTAGGACGAAATATGGGTCAAATAAGGGCAATTATTGGACTTGATATTTTAATTTTGGAGATTGAAAACTTGAAAGGGCGTTTTTGACAAAGTGCAGTTTTGGAAATTCCAGTTTTGCAAATATGTCGTATTTTGGGCATAACGTTTTAATCCTATATCGGATTGAACTGATTCAAGTGCCAGATTAAAGAAGACTCAAATATCTACAACTTTTAAAGACAAAATATTTTCTAATTCGGAAGATATCATGACCGAAATTGATGAACCATCCAGAAGTGTGTTGTGTGTAATTATTAAAGTCATTTTCAATCATTTTCAAAGCAAATAAATAAATTAATAAATAAATAATAAAATTATCAATCATCACCAAACATGATAAGCAATTACTGGAGCAATTAATAATGGATTTGGTGGAGTAATTAGTGGAGAAATAATAATGGATTTGGTGGAGAGTTTGATGTATGATTTGATGGAGGCAAAATTTTGCCTATAAATACCAAGCCATTTCATTTGTAAAATTCATACTTTCTTCTTTGAAATTCCTAAAGAATAATAAGAATATTGTATTGTTTGTTTATTTATAGCTTTCAGTAATTAATTTCCGCTTTCGCACTTTCTTTTCTTTATTTTTCAGTTTTTACTTTCTGCAATTACTTTTACGCACAATCATTTCCTTTCTTTACTTTTGCAGTTTTTATTTTTCAAGCAATGAGGAGGTAATTCCCCTTTGCTGGGGTGAAATGTAAAGCTTTTATTATTGCTATTTAAATTAATCTCCCTTAAATATAAAATATAAACTATTTAAAACCTGACTTAATGAGGATACCGCTATATTGGCCGGTTGGTAATTAATTATAAATTGGTTTTAACCTGACTAAGTATGGATACCGCCTGGTTGGTCGGTTGGTAATTAATTATTAATTTGACTTAATCATGATACCGCCTATATGGCTGGTTGGTAATTATCACGTAAAGTTAATATATTATATTAAGGGAGATATCTAAAATAGTAGTAATAAAAGTTGATCATCTAACCCCAGCATTTTCTTTTATTGTACTTTTGCTTTATTAATTTCAGTAATTTAATTTTCAGCAATTTACTCTTCAGCAATTTACTTTTCAGTAATTTACTTTTTTTTTTTTACTTTTTACTTTTTACTTTTACTTTTTACTTTTCCGCAATTTACTTTTCAGTATTTATTTTCAGTATTTTACTTTATGTCTTTTATTTTATTTAAATTTTTACTACCCGTAAATATGTGTCGTAACTAAGCCAGTTATCTGGGGTTGTGATGAAATCCAATATCACCGGTTATAAGGGGCTAGATTATTGCTTGGGGTAATTTAAAGGTTTATTTATTGAGTCTTAATCTTAATGCTTTTTATTAACTGGCCATTAATAAAATTGATTAGGTAAACTTAAAATGAACTTGGAAAAGGGATTTTAGGTTAAAGACCTTAGACTCAATAGCCCACGATCTTCCTTGAGGATAGATAACTGTGGGACACAGGAATTGGGCGACGCATGCTGTCCCGGGCTCGCGGCCCGGTTGGGAGTACGGAGTAGCCCTCGGGGGACTAAACGGAGAATAATGGAGTCGCCACCCAGTGTGAACCGGGAAAATGAGATTTAAGGCCGCACTCACCCCTCGCAAGGGATGACCTCAAACTATTGGGTTCGGAATGGTCCCTTACTTATGCCACTTGTAATAAAATGATTTGTGAAATAATCTAACCTAGCCTAAGCAACATATTTCCAAGGACAATTTTACTCCTAAGTTCGCATGCATAAAATAAACCATTATAACGACAATATCATACAATCATCTCATGGCATACCTCAATTATATAATGCGGAAAATAAAGAACAAAACTAAACATAATGTGAATTCCCAACGCAAAATAAATAGCTAATCATGCTTGAAAATGAACAACTAAATGTGCTAAATCATGCTTAAGAACCAAGTAGCATACTAACGGCCTAATCATGCTTGAATACCATCTCATGAACACATCAAATAAATAACATGCGGAATTCAAGTGACGAATGACAATAAAATCAAAACAACATAAAACAAAATATGCGTCGTTTACTCAAGTGGTATGTGGAGTTGTTCCCGAGTACAAGATCATACTACCGTCCATTCGGGAATTGGCTTATTAATTTATGTCCGGGTTTCCATCCTATATACCATGAGAGGCGACACATGTTTCATTTATTCAAGGGCCACAACATACATCATTTTACAATATATGCATATTTATCTACTCAAGGTCCACACATGCATTTTAATATAGTAATCATGCGAACAAAACTCAATAAATATAAAGATAAAACTGAAAACAAGTGTGAAAATACCCTCAGGTCTAACCTTTTTGCCGACTTTCGGACTTACGTTTCACGGAGATCGGAAGGGTTAAAGCTCCTCAACTTCTCCGGTTCATTGGTTAGCGTCTTAGCTCACTGTTTGCTGTTTTGGCTTGCTGTTTGACCTCTATTTTGCTATTGTTTCTCTGTATTTTCTGCTTACTGTTTCAGGTCTTTAAAACTACTGTTTTTGGGTGTTTTTAAGGGTTTAAAGTGCAGTTTTTTGTTCACTGTTTTGTGCAGTTTTTGATGCAGTTTTGGGGCTAAAATCTGGGCAGTTTCTGGGACAGTTTAAGGGCTAATTGTTCACTATTTTAGGGTGATTTTCGATGATGGCAGTGAGGGTTTGTCAGGGCTATGTGCGTGCAGTGAGGAGGGCTGGACAGTGGGTTTTTTTTTGGCGTGCAGTGAAGGTGTTAAGGCGCGTGAAGCTGAGGCTATGTGAGGGGCTCTGTGTGGTGAATGGGCTATTGTGAAGGGGCTGGTTCATGCGTCAATAGAGGCTGCTGCGTGAACATGCTTGGCATGAGGGGGGTGTGTTCATGCGTTAAATAGAGTTGTGAGGGATGTGGGTTCTGTGACTGAGCTGAGGCAGTTTGTGTTAGAGGGCGAGCGTGAATTGGCTATGAGGGAATAGGCAGGGGCGAGTGTCTATGGCTACGTTTTTGGTAGTGTCAAGCTTTATGGGGGGCTGTATTTTCGTTGTTCAGAGGGTTTAGAATGGCTATATTTGCATGGGTGAAGGGTGTTTGGGGGAGTGCAGTTTCGTCACTGCTAGGGTGATTTCTAAGGACTTTTTTGGTGATGATAATGGGATTTATGGGGGTTTTTGTTGTGATTCTCGGCTAGAGGGGAAGGTTTGGTTTCGGTTATGGAGGGTAAGTGAGGAGGAAGGAATGCTTCTTGTTGTTGTGTATGTTAGGCATGGATTGCTATGTGTGAAGGGGTCAATGACTTGGTTATGGGTTGTTTATATAGAGAAGGGTTGGGCTTCTCCTTGTCTCACAAGGAAGGGATATTTGGTATTAAAGAGAGATATGATTTGGTGTTAGACAAGGAAAGCAAGGGATTGATGGGGGACAAACTTTGGTGAATTAGGAAGGTTGATATTTGATTGGGTTTTCATTAGGCATTTAATTTGTTAGATAGGAAGTCAATATTTTTAATTGTTATGATTGATTTTAATTAGGCATAATATTTCTTTAATTTCGCATATAATATTTTGGATTAGGAAGTTACAATATTTAATTTGGTATAATTATATTTTATGTCTTATTTAATTTGGTAAAATGGTTTTAATTATTTTATTTAATTCAATTACATATTTAATCAATATTTAATTTAATTTTGGTGTATCTTAGGGTGATGGGCGTGTGGCCTAGGTGGTGGTGGGTGGGGCTTTGTCTTGGTGGGGTTAGGTGTGTGTTGGTTTGGTGAGTGGGTTTGGCCAAGGTTAAATAGTTCTGGGTTTTTAGGCCAATGTGCTTTGAAACGGAGGTCCAACGAGCGAGCTTGGAGCAAGCATGAGGATAAAATTTAACGAAATGCTGATTCCCTTCCGAAAACTGTTTCCCGCAACTTCCTCGACTAAAAGGTAGTGCTTCCAAATGAGACTCATCATAGGGACTCACATGAAAAATGCAATGCCTACAACAGTGTTTGAACAGGTACGGCTCATCCCAAACATATTGCTTGACTTATTTGAAGAATTTCTTTCGTTGCTGAGTTGTCCATTCCAATGGCCATTTTCCCGAGACTATGTAATTGGCATAGTCATCATACCAAGGAGCAACATGTTGTTTCATGGAAAACAACTGTTCATCAGGAAAATTTTCTTTGATTATCAGTTTTTTGCCAGCTGTTTCTCCATTCTCGAGCCTAGACAAGTGATCTGCCACCTGGTTTTCTGTCCCTTTCATGTCTCTGATCTCCATGTCGAATTCTTGCAGAATAAGTATCTGATGGATCAATATGGGTTTTGCATCTTTCTTTGTGATCAAGTATTTGATTGTTGAATGATCTGTGCAGACCACTACTTTGGGACCCAACTGATAAGATCAGAATTTATGAAAAGTGAACACAACTGCGAGCAACTCCTTTTCAGTGGTTGTGTAATTGAGTTGAGCTTTATTCAGAGTTCTGCTGGAGTAATAAATGGTGTGGAAAACTTTTGTTTTGCGTTGTCCCAAAACTGTACCTACAGCAAAATCACTAGCATCGCAAATCACCTCAAATGGAAGGGTCCAGTCTGGTGCTACAATGATAGGAGCAGAAACCAGCTTCTGTTTTAGGATCTCAAAAGCTTCGTGACATTCTTTGGTGAATTTGAAAGGCACATCATTCTTGAGAAGATTGCACAGAGGTTTAGCAATCTTTGAGAAGTCTTTGATAAATCTCCTGTAAAAACCTGCATGTCCGAGAAAGCTCTGAATCCCTTTGACAGATGTTGGTGGAGGTAATTTTTCAATTGTCTCAATCTTTGGTTTGTCTACCTTGATTCCCTTTTATGAGATCCAGTGTCCCAGAACAATGCCTTCCTGCACCATGAAGTGGCATTTCTCCCAGTTGAGTACCAAGTTGGTATTTTCACATCTTTGTAATATGTCTTCTAGATTTTGCAAGCAGTGGTCAAGAGAATCTCAAAACACAGAGAAGTCATCCATGAAAATCTCCATACTCTATTCCAGCATGTCTGAGAAAATGGCCATCATGCAACGTTGGAATGTGGCAGGAGCATCTCATAGTCCAAATGGCATCCTGCGGAATGCAAGGGTACCATACAGACATGTAAAAGTAGTTTTCTCCTGATCTTCTGGGGCGATGGCAATCTGATTGTACCCTGAGTATCCGTCCAGAAAATAATAGAACTCATGTCCCGCCAATCTTTCCAGCATCTGATCAATGAATGGCAGCGCAAAATGATCTTTCCTTGTTGCTTTATTCAGCTTTTGGTAGTCCATGCATACTCTCCATCCAGTCACAATTCTTGTTGGAATCAGCTCGTTCTTTTCATTTGTGACTACAAGTATTCCTCATTTCTTCGGTACACACTGTATATGACTCACCCAAGTGCTGTCTGAGATGGGGTAAATGATGTCAGCATCCAACCATTTAATAATTTATTTCTTCACGACCTCCTTCATGATTAGATTTAGTCTTCGTTGATGCTTCATTGTGGGTTTGTACTCATTGTTCATCAGAATCTTGTGCATGCAAAATGATGGACTAATGCCTCGAATGTCTGTTATAGTCCAGCCAATGGCTTTCTTGTGTTCTCGTAACACTCTCAATAATTTTTCTTCATGCTCCAATGTTAGCGAAGAAGAAATAATCACAGGTAATTCAGAAGAGTTTCCAAGGAATACATACCTGAGATGGCTCGGAAGTAGCTTCAACTCTAGCTGTGGTGGTTCTTCAATTCAGGGCTTGATTCGCTCCTTCTTCGTGAGTTCCAGACTTTCAACTGGTGGTGTCGATTCGAACCGAAATAGTTTGTCAAGAGAGTTGATACATTCCAGGATTTCAGCATCTAACTCGCTGTTAGTCATGTTGGTGATGGAAGCTTCAAGTTTGTCCATGGGAATTGTATCAGTATCCTGAATGATACTATCAACAATATCAATTCTGAAACATTCCTCATCTTTTTCATCACTCAGGAATTTCATGGCTTTGAAAACATTGAAGGTAACTTCTTGGTCCTGAACTTTCATGGTTAGTTCTCCTTTTTGCACATCAATAACAGTTCGACCTGTAGCCAAAAATGGTCTTCCAATAATGATAGGTATATCTTTGTCTTCTTCCATGTCAAGGATAATGAAATCTGCTGGAGAAAGATTTTGTCAACTTTGACCAGCACATCTTCAACAACTCATCTCGGGAATGCGAGCGTTCGATCAGCAAGTTGTAGAGAGACTGAGGTAGGCATTGGTTCTCCAATTTGTAGTTTCCTGTAAATAGAAAAGGACATCAAATTAACACTTGCACATAAATCATATAAAGCCTTATCAATATAATGCTCTCCAATGGTGCATGGGATAGTGAAACTGCCAGGATCTTTCAACTTTGGGGGGAGTTTCCTCTGAATGATGGGTTGTATTCTTCCGTCAATGCTACTGTCTCGTAGTCTCCCAATCTTTATTTTCGGGAAAGAATATCTTTCATGAATTTGACATAGCTGTGCATTTCTTCCAAGGCTTCTGTGAATGGAATGTTGATATGAAGTTTTTTGAACACCTCCAAGAATCGAGCAAACTACTTATCTAGTTTGTTTTTCTGAAGTCACTGTGGAAAAGGTGGAGGTGGAGTGATTTGATCTTTTTCCTTTGCTTCTTTTTCCTTCATCTGTTGCTCTGTTTCTTTTGGAATTTCTTCAATGGATGCCTTGATTCCAACTTATTTGTTGATTTCAGTACCGTTTTTCAAGGTAATGGCTTGACATTATTCCTTCCCTCGGTTCCTTGGATTTGGTTCTCTGTTGCTGGGAAGATTTCCTGGCGGTCTGTAACTCTGAGCATTGGCCAGTTGTCCAATTTGATTCTACAATGCTTTGATAGAAGCTGATTGGCTCTGAAAGATAACATCATATGCTGCTTGTTGCTTTTTGAACATCTCTGCGATCCATTCTTTAATTTCTAGTTCTTTTTCAGACTCATGGCTTTTGTTCTGTTGCTGGAATCCAGGTGGTGGATAGTTCTTTTGCCCTGAATTGTTGCTCCATGAAAAATTGGGATGATTCCTCCACCCTGGGTTGTAGGTGTTGGAATATGGATTATTCCTCTGTCTATTGAAATTGTTGACATAATTCACCGTCTCTTCAAGTTGGTTTGGTTCTGGTGCTCCTCCATAAGGTGAACTTGTCGATCCAATATTGCTTTGTGTGCTGAGAGTCTCCTTGAATTTGCATATCTGATCCAGCTTGGCGTTGACTGCTGTATTGGTTCCAACTTCATAAATTCCAGCAATTCTTTGGATCATGCTCCTTTCTTTTGGCCACAAGGAATTGTTGTTGGCCATTTCTTCGATTAGGTCCTAAGCTTGATCTTCTCTTTTTGCCATCAAAGCTCCTCCAGCAGTAGAATCAATTGTGGTTCTCATCTGTTCAGAAAGTCCATTATAGAAAGTTTGGACTTGAAGCCATTTTGGAATCACATGATGAGGACATTTCCGGAGCAAATCTTTGTACCTTTCCCAAGCTTCGTAGAGAGTTTTTGAGTCATGTTGTACAAATGATGTGATGTCATTCCTCAGTTTTGCTGTTCTGGCTGGTGGAAAATACTTTGCAAGGAATTTGGTGGCTAGAGTTTTCCAAGTTGTGATGAAACCTGCTGGTAGTGAATGTAGCCAAGCTTTTTCTCTGTCTTTCAAGGAATATGGGAAAACACGCAGTCTCATTGCTTCTTCAGCTCCTCGGTTGTAATTGAAAGTGCCGCAAACTTCCAGGAAATTGCTAACATGGGCATTAGGATCTTCAGTTGCATTTCCCCCAAACTGCACTGACTACTGAATCATCTGAATGCATGTTTTGATGTCACACGCATTTGCTGGTAAGGGAGGAAGTACAATACATGAAAAGATAACTAATAGTGAAAGATAACTAAGTCCCGGAAACGGCCCCAAAAACTTGATCGGCGTTTTCACATGCGTATAATGCAAGCGCACGTATTGTTCAAGTAGTATAAAAAGTATCGATCCCACGAGGACTTAATACCTAAACTATTAATTTATAAAGCCAAATAATTACGAGTACCTAATAGATTGATTGTTTTGATTGGATGGTGACTTTAAAATTAAAACAAGTAAATAAAAATGGTGCGAAAGTAGGTTGAGGAAAATTCAAATTTATAAAACTATCTGGGGTTGTGAATTCTTCCAATATTTTTTTAAAAGATGAAGTGGTTATTTCACGTTTGTGCAATATATTGGTTTATTAACCTGGAACAAAAATATGTAAAAGCCTCTTCTGATGGTCAAATACAAATACCCAATGTAACCTAATTAATTATATTCATATGTCAACCAAGTTACCTGAATTCATTAAGATTAAGTTCCAATTATGGTTACCCCCGCCCGACATGTATATTTCTATCATGTAAGGAAATATATTAAAGGGTTATCTATCCTAAGGAAGATCGTGGGTTATTAAGTCTAGGGTCTTAAACCTAAAATCCTTTTTTCCAAATTCATTTTAAGTTTACCAGTTCAATCTTATTAATGGCCAGTTAACAAGAAGCATTAAGCTTAAGACTTAATAAGGAAACCTTTATATTACCCAAACTATAAAACAACCCTTTATTAACCAATGATATTGGAATTCATCACAACCCCATATAACTAACTTAGTTACGACATGTAACTAGGGCTAGTAACAACTTAAAAATAAAAGACATAAAGTAAAATGCTGAAAAGTAAAATGCTTGAAAATAAATAAAGAAAAATAAAATAAAATAAAATGCTAGGGTTAAAGGATCCATTTTTATTACTACTATTACAGATATCTCCATTAATATAATATATTAACTTGTGTGACCAACCAGCCATATAGGCGGTATCTTGATTAAGTCAGATTAAGTCCAACCGATCATAAAAGCGGTATCACAATTTGTCCATAAACCAGCCATATAGGCGGTAATTACCAACCGACTAACCAGGCGGTATCCATGCTTAGTCGGGTTAAAAACCAGTTTATAATAATTACCAACCAACCAATCAATATAGCGGTATCCTTGTTAAGTCAAATTTTAAATAGTTAATGTATTATAATTAAGGGAGATTAATCTAAATAGAAATAATAAAATATTCACCTTTCACCCTAGCAGGGGGAAGTTACCTCCTCATTGCTGAATAGTAAAAACTTAAAAGTAAAGAAAGTAAATTACTATTACATAAAGTAATTAAAATTAATTAAAAAATAGAATTTAAAATAAATTAGATACAAACTCCTTATTTACTCAGAGAATTACAGAGAGGAATGTATATCTGAAACTGAAATTTTGAGCTAAATTTATAAGCATTGATAGGCCCTGCGTGTTGCGACGCGCCGTGTTTTCCGGTGACAAATACGGCATGTTTTCCGAATCGGCTGGGAGTTGAATGATTGTGCTGATGTGGCGATGACGAGGCAAAGACGTGGCAATCACGTGGCGACACGTGGCGATGTGGATTGTCGGCATCATAGGATTGTGACACGTGTCACGCGATGATTGGTTGATGATGACGTGGTGATGACGTGGCACACTGACTTGACAGGTGGATGACACATGGCGATGGCGATTATCGGCAGCATGTGATGGTGACACTTGGCACGACGCATGTTAGCATGATCGGCTGTGATGTTGACACGCGGCAGGCGCATGTTAGTAGATTTGGTGCACATTAGTATCCAGCATATTTTAGAAAAATCCCTCTGATTGGCCCACGTGTCCCGACGTACGTTAGCAGAGCTGTGGCGCACATTAGCGGTATTGATGCAGGATGCGCGTCGCGACGCGCCAAATGACCATTTTGTCCATTTTGTCCTTTTTCACTGTTTTGGCCCCGAATCACCTCCAGAGAGTCCTGAAACCTTATTTATCTACAAAATAATACAAAACACATCAAAATATTCACAAAGCTCAAGAAAATATACAAAATATTAGGTCAAATGAGTGGGAAATATTGATACATTTACCACTCATCACAATAATGTCCCAAGAGTTACAAATAAATGACAATGTAACGTCCTAACAGCGCATAAGTACATGGTCATTTTCTGGGCCAAGGCCGTTGAAAATTCCTAGTTGAATCCTTCATGGCCGAAAATATTTCTCTCAACCGATGCCACTCTTTCTGCATCTCCACATCAGTTGCCGCCAAATCGGTCAAGCTCCTCTCAAAATCAACTTGGGCCAAGTCTTTATATTCTGCCAGAAAAATGTTCACCTCCGTTAATTGAGAGGCAATGGTTTTTCTCTTGGCCTCTCTCCTAAAGCGACTCTCCTCGATAAGGTACCAGATATCCTGTAATTGTCGTTCTAAGTCCAGCAATACCGACTCCTCAATCACCATTTCGTCCGTAGTTTCCCGTATAGTTTGGCGAAAAGTGTCAAGGGAATCACAGAGTCTTTCTTTTTTGGCCATGGAAGAACGAAGCCCAACCTTTTTACTGTGTATATTTCGATAGCGAAGAATAAGGGCTGTAACCTTGTTCTGCAAATCTTGAAGAAAGAGCTGGTTTTCCACTGGTATAAGCAGAACAGGAAGACCTAGCAGTCGATCTAACTCTGAGGAGATCTTCTCTAACTTGAGCATATTTTTTGGCATAGCAGCTTGACCGATCTCCATTGTAGTGAGGAAGGCATATTGACTAACGACTTCCCGAAGAGCTTCCAAGTCTGTGGTAGCTCGGGCCGAAGATGATGAAGGCTGAGATGGAGTAGAGGCTAGCCGATCAAGATCATCCAGATTGTCCTGGACTGATTGCAATAATGGATCAGACACCTATGTGTAAAAAAAGAATTAGCAAATGAGAGCCAAAAGAACGATGAAAGAAAGAGAAAAAAAACTTACAGCCCCTAGCTTAAATCTTGAACTGGATGGCTCATCCACGATCGCCATAGGGATATCACCAAGTGGCGACACAGGTTCTCGCCTAGGAGATGGAGGCAGAGGAACGTGGGACGCTGCTCGAAGAGATAATGGCGAAAGAACTGGGGACGATGGCCGTTCGGGAGAAAGAGACTATTGCATCAGAGGAACGGGAGGCACCGCCCTAAGGGGTGATGGCTGTTCAGGAGAAAGAGGCTGTTGTACTGAAGGATCAAAATGAGAAGCACTCGGCATACCTAATAGATGGGCCTCTGTAGAAGAATCAAAATCGGAAGAGTCAATAACATAAATAAATTCCATTTCTTCATAAATACGGCGAATAACATCGTCTTTATACAGGGACCGAGCCTCCACCAATAATTCCAATTTGGCCAAACGGAACAAGCCGTCTATGTCCCTATAACTTCCCTTAAATTCCACATCATCCCACCTACGCATTAAGGGATAAATCTTTTTAAGATGACGCCAAGGAGACCCGTCATTCGGCAAAAGAGGCTCGTTATCCGACCAAAGAGGTTCGTCATCCGGTTCTTGCACAATACGGATAGGATCGTTCAATCGATGATATTCGAACAAGGGATGGTCCCTTGGGACTTCCTCAAAAAATGGATACCTACGGCCCAAGACTATCCTTGACCTCATGCCTTGGCCGAATGACGAGCCTCTTTGGCCGAATGACGGGTGGAATAATTGGAATCTCGGCTGATTCACTCTCATCTAGTGGAAGTTGATCGACCGGGGTTTTGATAGCTTCAACCTATTTCGAAAGGATCTTGGACGATTGGAGTTTTAGGCCCCGAAGCTTGAGCCGGTTATGTCCTGGACTTCTGCACGAGAAATGAAATCATTAAAAAAAAAGCCAGATTGTACCTTAGCCCGACGAAGTATCAGGGGCTCGTCTGAGTCAGAGCTATGAGTTGGAGAAATTTGTTTCCGTTTAACTTTTTGGAGCCTATTTTCTTCGGCCCAGCTTTCTCAATAGGCTTCTTGGACCCAGCTGCCTCCGAAGCCTTTGGGGAAAAAGGAATGCCATAAAAAACTAAGGAAAAAGGCAAAGAAAAGAGTCTCTTACGGCCAGATGGCCAAAAATGATCAAATAGAGGGTGGACATATGTGTAAGGGGAGAAAGAAGCACAAGAAAAAGAAGATAGCAAAGAACAAGCCTAGGGGTGAGCACCGGTTTCGGGTCTACCCGGAACCGATTGGAACCGGACCGAAAATCCGGGTTTGGAACCGGAACCGGTTGTAACCGGTCTGGTTTCGGTTCCAAATATAACGAACCGGTTGTAACCGGTCCGGTTCCGGTTCCATAATAACTGGAACCGGAACCTGAAGGAAAAAAACAAAACAAAAAGATTAGTTTGGACATTAAAAAGAGCAACAAGTTCCATGGCCAAACCAACTAATTAATTTATGATTAAATTTTAATTAATTACCATATTTTACTTCCTGGGTAAAGAAGACTGTTCCCTTGACACCAATTTTAATTAATTAATTAACAGCAACTGTCGATGTGGTTGCTTTGACAAAACATGCATCTGCAAGCAGCCATGAATTAATAACATTCAGTTTTCTGATTAATTACTAATTGACCTAAAGACTATAATTCCAATATCCTTACAGAATAAAATAGCTATCATTAATTTGAGTGAAGCTGTTTTCTCCATTATCAAATAGAAATTAATTAAAGTAGGTGAGATATGATATATTTTTTTTAATTGTCTATCTCTTATAAGTATTTTTCATTGTTATCTCTTTAATACTTGAAATGCTACTACTGACATTTTTATGTCTGCAATTTAATGTCAATACTTTATTAGCTTCTGTAAGCTGATATTCAGAGCCTTTCGTTGTCTGTTGTAATAGGTGGTATTGCTGAAACACCTTGTCCTTACAAATGTATTTATGACAGATATCATTATATATACTAATGACAATGTTATATAAATAGGGTAATTCGGAACCGGACCGGAATCGAATTGGAACCGAATAATAGGGTACCCTATTTAATTGGGTAGGTTCCGGTTCCACTTAGTTAGGAACCGATTTTTTCCGGGTAGGTTCCGATTCCATACGGAACCGGAACCGAAACCGATTTTGCTCACCCCTAAACAAGCCTCAGTCAAACATTGATCAATGTCTGAAAGCGAAAGGAATTTGAAATGTTCTGATGGGGTGGAACGAGAATGAAATAGCAGAATGGGCCACCCTTGAACGAGACCAAATTGGCGAGCGGTGAAGTTAGGAGAGTATACTTCTACTCCAGCCTTGCCATTGGCTCCATTCAAATTGTCATGAATCAGATTGCGTGTGCATAAAAACTTACGCCATATGTGATTGATTGATTCATCATCATCTGACTCGGGAAGCTCATGAATGAAAGAAGGGTTGTCGCCCAAAGACAAAGGAAAGAAAGACGGGACTCAAGAAAGGGTGTAAAAATATTCAAAAACAGAGCGAGGAATGATGGAAGTTGGCCCCAGTTGGGCGAACAAAAGGTCGGTACAAAGATATGAGTGAGTTGACTCAATTGAACCAAAGACAGGAAAATAGGCTCTAAGCCAAAGCTGGACAAGCCAGAGAAGACCAAAAGCGATTGGCGTAGCGCCAGACCGTAGCTGTTTCTGGAGAACCACCAGGCCCCGATAAATGGCGGCCAACAAAAAGGAACCCAAATCCAAACGACGGCCATTGTCGATGTCCGACGAAATGGTAAGATAACCCGCCATGGGTTTCTGAGTGGGAGCACAAATATTATATTTGCAAAGCCAATAATGGATGAAATCAGTACGTTCCAACACCAAGACCGGACCAGCTGACTCAGAAAATACACGGAAGAAAGCGGAATAGGAAGAGAATGACGAAGTGTCCATTGAAGGAGGGGGAAAACGAAAGGTGGTATGAGCATAAATGGTCGCACCCAAAGGGGCTAACCCGGTCAAAGCACTGATGTCACGAAGAGTGATGGTAAAATTACCAGAAGGGAAAAGGAAAATGTTGTAATCGGAGGACCAGAAAAGCAGTGATATGGGGAATAGATTTCGGTCGAAAAGGGGCAATGTTAACGAAAGCTCTATAAGGAAAAGCAAGCCGTGTTCCTCAAGAAAAATGTGGTGTCTGCATGCAACCTCATACGTTGAAACCAGGTTTCAAAAGAAGAGTCGTGTTTAGGCCAAGTACGGATGGGGTTAGATTAGATGAGTGGAGAAACGTTCAAAGGTTCTCAAAAGGGGAGGTTGGAAATGGAAGAGAATAATTGAGCCAAAGGGGCTGTAGCAATGGTGATATCGCTTACAAAAATGGGACCCAGGGAGCACAGTCCATAGTTATCGTTGAGGGTATGAATGCCAAACACGCCCACGGAAGAATCACCCAGAGCATCTTGGTAATCACCAAAAGTTGAAATAACCTTTTTTGAAGTGGAAGAAGACGACTCCATAACAAAGAAATTGAAAGCAAGAAGGTGAAAAAGTTTGCAGAGAAGAAAATGAAAGTGGTGAAGAGAACGAATCAAGCTTTTATATATCGAAGGTAAACGATTCGCCCTAGGACAAGTGTCACGGCCCAATTCGAGGGGAGATGAAAGGGCGGGAAATAAAAAAGACGATGTTAGATATGATTTGACATGGAATTGACACGAAAGACGGCCCATTAATTGGTGTCATTATGGCTTTCGACAAGACGTGTTGGGAAGGTCGCGCATTTATTGGAGAAATGATGGGTTCACATAGGGAATGTAAATGACGGCCCTCATTACACGTAATGATAACAAGAGGTAGGGCGAAGATCATCAGGCTGAAGCCAAGTTGAAATTCCGCCTCAATTTTGTCCCCCAACTCAATTAAGGTGAATTTGGGGGACAATTGTTAGTAGAGAAAATCACCTTATGACGAACAAGTATATGAAGGATGAAAAGGAAAATGTATATCGCCCAAGGACGAATGAGTCTATGAAGGACAAAAAGGAATGAAAGAAGAATGAAGAGGCGAAGGCATAATCTCCCAGCAAATGAGGGACTATGAAGGGAAAATGGATGATCACCATGAGAACAGGTACTTTGCAATTGATCCCATGACCTAGCGGTTAGGAAGTAATCCTCATGTTCTAAGTGCACAACTCAGCTGTTAAATACACGATCTAGCGGTTACGTGCAAGCATGAAACGTGGAAGTCCTTGAACCAAGGGAAGCAAAACTGCTCAAGCGGTTGGCTAGACTATTCCAAACGATGGACTATAAAGGGAAAATGGACGATCACCATGATAACAGGTACTTTGCAGTTGATCCCACGACCTAACGGTTAGGCAGCAATCCCCATGATCTAAGCGCACAACTCAGTAGTTAAATGCACGATCTAGCGGTTACGTGCAAGCATGAAACGTGGAAGTCCTTGAACCAAGGGAAGCAAAACTGTTCAAGCGGTTGGCTAGAATCTTCACTATAAAAGGTTCAGGCGTGGGAAGAAGCAAAAAAAAAAGAGAAAAAATGAAGACTCATAATGAGCAAGTATTTTAATTTTATAGCTTTGTAATCTGTAGAATTGTAATTTGTGTGCTTGTGCCCCTTGGAGGTATTTTCACAGAATCAAACACCCATTGCTGGGACTTTATCTCGGGAGGTTTGGACCTTACACGCGCATTGAGTAAAAATTATGCAAACAGATAGATTCATATTCGATTTATTTACTAAACAAATCCTAATATCAAGTTTCATATTCGATTCGTTTAATGAAAACGAATTCCAAATGAATATTCGTTTAGTCATGATATGATTCAACGACGTAATTTATCGTAATTTATTTAAATTAATTCTTCATAAATGTGTGTGTATATATATAATAAACAATGGATTTATTAAACATGACTAACCAAAACTAAGCAGTATTATTTTTTGTGGTAATTCGCCTAAACTCCTCAAACTTAATAAAAATTAGCAAAAATAATAATTTTCTTCAATAAGAAAATAACAGAATCATTAAGTATCAAATACTTTGTAAATGATTCTGACATCCTATTGAACTTATACAGAAGATTTCTAAGGGTCTTTTCATCTTATTAATTATATAGTTCCACTTATAGTTTATCATTCTCACATTTGACTTCACTAAGTCAAGTCTTTTCTACAATTGTCAACATTTGATGTTAACACACTAAGTAATAAAATAATTTTATTACTCGGGATCGTAGAAAATATATTCTATCAAATAGAATAAATGATAAACTTTTACTTGTACCTCCAAGGTGCAAGTACTTTCAATTATATAACTATTATACAAAAGAAAGATTCAAATCTCAAACTTTTCAAGATTCGAATTTTCTACTTATAGATATCATATACGTAACTGTAGAAACTAATGGAACAATAATTAAAAGGATGAATTAGTGTAACTGGAGCATAACCCCATGAGTATTTAAACTAATTCGGTAACACTCAATATCAAACGAACCAAATCATATAATATTCGATTACTCTCACTGACAAATTCCATCAAGATGGAATCGTGGAAGTTTAATATTGACAAAGAATCACATTCATTAAATAACTTTAGAACTAATTGCCTTAAATTCATGTGTTTGATCATATCAAACATCTTTGAACAATTCAAAGATTCACGATGAATTTCAAAGATATAGTTTTCAACACTTCAAATAGAATATCTTTGAACCATTCAAAATATTCTATCCTCATTTCATTAGAAACATATTGAAAGTTCTCGAACCATTCAAGATGTTCAATATATATTCTTTTAGAAACATGCAACTAAGTCATGATAATTCATTAACTAAGTTACGGAGTAAAGAAAACTATCTAAATCAATTTCTAATTCATTAAACTACATACATTCAATGTATTAGTCTAATAAAACTTGTGGTCCAATGACGATCATTGGTTAAATGAGATTTAATCACATCCTGAATACAATATTCATTAATGGATAAGGATATATGGTGTGATCTTGTATCAGACCATCATTTACCATACGAAATAAGCATCTAATGCTTATGTGATAAAATCTCATAAAGCACTGTTCTAAGTTATTTAGTCAACCGGATATATTTCTTAATGTTTATCTTCTTCATTAATTACACTACTAGTCATATTAAAAAATGTAACGACTGTTTATATAGAACAAGTGACTATTCAATAGTCACAAGTTCTGACATCAAATATCAAAACAATCATTAAATATTATTTTAAATAACTAGATGGGAGATCTGGTATCCAATACATACAGTTTTTGTATTGTGAGAATCGATATTCTCTATACATAACTATACACATCTCCTTTCTTTAGCTTTATAATTTGCCTTCAATTATTCACAATAATTGTAATTATTTGATTAGTAAACTGTGTCAAACACGTGACTTCTAAAAGTCACTAAAGCCAAGAAACGTCATTATAAGACAAACAAATACCTAATGGAGTTTTCTGAATGCCAGTCAAGAATCCCGAGACATGAACCGATTCACGTCAATTCTTACCGCATAAGAAACTATTCTTTCTAGACAATTATATCCTAAAACTGATATCTATTTAGATTACTTATCGTGACTTAGAAACTAAGTCACTAACCATCTTGATTTTCAAGAAAATCGAAACAACAATTCCTGATGGTTTTGACAAATCTAAAAATATCTAAGTCTAAATACATTCTAGAACTTATTCTAGAAATATGCAACCATAAGTGAAGTCGGAAAACATATTCAAGTAATATGCATGCAGTGGATTAGAAGTATAATTCTATTAACAATATAGAATAAAGGAAAACAAAAGCAGTAATTTCCATAAACTTACGTATTGCCTTAGTTATGCATTTTTAACCCAGCAGTGTCTCCCACTACTTTATGTAATACCATAATCCCCAACGGAGAACGGGAATTCAATAATTAAATCGAATTTCATGGTGAGAGTAGGATCCCATGAATATATTTCGACTCACAATTTTGGCACGATCTCGCCTACGTATATTCATTAGGTAGACAACTCATTATCAATCACTCACCAGTGACTCCTAATTTTGGTCCTAACTATTTCTCGTTATGACGGCTTTGGCACGTTCACTATGAGGCGTATCAAGGCTTCACTTGCCAATGACAAACTCAAGCTATCGATGTAGTCCTGACAGCTTTAGCACGTTCAGGATTTTCCACTTTCACTTGAATTTGTCTAGTATCAATATTCAACCGGCATGGATAAAATTCTATCAACTACACCCTCACTGCTTTGGCACGATCTCGGATGCAGCCATAGAAAGTTACCCATAAACCGTATTGACAAGACGGACCAAGAAACATGCATCCAATACACGTTACTTTAGAGCCTTATTTTAAACGGGGATATTCCTCAAGGAAGCATTGCTCCACATCAAATGCAGAATTTTAATCTAAATCATTTTCTAAACAACTCAATTCTACCTTAGAAAACATAACTCAATTTAACCATTAAATTTCGTCATGTTTCCCGTTAGTGTAGAACCGAAAAGTCAAGAAACATATAGATTACATGCATGTGAAAACATCAAAATTGGATTACATATCATATATCAAGCATGACTAATGTAATGAATGAAGCATCAGACCTGATCTGATACCATTTTTTATGGGGTTTTGGGTAAAGGGCGCAATCATAATTTCAAAACTTTTAAAATTACCGAATAAATTATTCAATATCTAATATGAATAATTTATTCATATTTCACCTAAACACATTTATTCAATATCAAATAACGACATAAATATATAAGAAATATCGCGAAACTTTTACAGAAATGTTTTTCCGAAAAATGATGCAAAACGCGTTTTTGACCGAACCAACCACGCAACACATACATAGACTATCCAGGTCAGCCCCAATAGTGTTAGGGTAGTTCATGGGCTGTCCGAACAGTGAAAAATTCACTGTTTGGGTAGCCGTCACCCGGTTGGCTCAAAAGTCACCCGGTAACGCCGTTTTTCATCATTTTCACTTATTTCAACTCCGAAACAATTTCCGACAATTGTTCCAACACCCAAAACACATCCAATACATTCATATGACATATTTTGCATCACCAAAAATAGAATTATTCCAAATTTGAAATTCAGAATAAAACAGTCCATAAATCATGCTTTAAATCCAATTTTAGCAAGATTAATCTAATTAATCTAACACCAATCAAAGTCACCATACATGAGTCACCCAAAAATAATTCTAGGCATTACAAGAGTGTTCATAACACTCTAGAATGATAACATATCATCATATGATCAAATTGGATAAATATTACAATAATATTACCCAAAACTACTTCACACATGCTCAATGTCTTCCATTCCATCCTCCAACACCAAAAGCCCCAATTTTAACAAGTAAAGAAAATCCTAGAACTATTCTAACAATAAAAGAACAAGAAACTAAATTTTCAAACTCAAGAAGATTAAATATTACCTTTTAATCTCTAATTTTCCTAAGTTTTTTTCTTGTTTTCTCCTTATTTTCTTCCTTGAATCATCAAAGAAATTTGAGAGCTTTATTTTGGAGGAGAATTCGGCCATATGCTTCCCTTGGAAGAAAATGACAATTTTTTTAACTTAAAAAATGAAGATGACCGACTTTAAGGGGCATAATGGTCATTTTGCCAATTTAATCTAATTAAACATAATTAAAGTTTATGTTAACAAATCAAATTTGCACACCTAAAGTTTAATTAAATCATGCCATGTGTCACCAATAATAATTAAACATTTTTCATAATAATTATGAAAAAGAATATCAATTAATTATTATCATATATGTATTATATTTACTTTAAATTACAAATACATATATTAATGGCATATGTCAAAATCTCATTTGACAATTAATTAATGTTTATCTAATCAAATTATGTATCAAATACAAATACACGGTAATTATTAAATGACCAAAATCTCTTAATGCATGTGTTATCGTTTAACCATTTAAACGATTCGAATTAACTCATTTAATCTGATGAAGTATTATAAATAATATGTATTACTCATAACGCGTTACCCAAGTGCTCAATGAGTACACTTCATATTGTCGGACTCTCTAAGTTTAGATTTATCCGTCACGAAATCCAATTTCGTGTCCATAATTCACCCACTTATTAATTATGGCGACCACAGATAATCTCGCTAAAATATGCAAGTCAAGGTCATTGCATACGTATAATCCCTCCGGCATAGGCTATCCATATTATACTTGGGATATAGATAAAAACGTCAAATCCTTTCGGTATAATATAGTCGAATTTCAATTTATGATCTCTAAATAACATTAAGAACAGGCTTCCGAAGTTATACCACGACCATGGATTTACTAGATCGCAAACACATGTAGGATGTCTATGCCTTGTACACAGGACTGACAGATTCTATCTTGATACGCACAGGATATCATGAGCATAAGTCCACACCCAACGAAAAGGCGGAGGTCTGATATAAATAGATCGGTGACTTAACTGTCATCAAATTGTGGAGGATAACTCATATATCCACAGTGGTATCTCAAGTCGAAGGACCATTATGCTCGCTCAACTCGAGAAGATTCCTATTGACGTTGGTGTACCATCTATTAGGAAATCTTCAGTGAGTCGTTCAATGTCTATCAAATAAACACCTACATATCTATACGAGTCTCCCAAGACTCATGGTTCATTGGGATAAAATATCGGACCAAGTCACGATATACGACATGTACTGGTCTCAGCGGATTTTGCTAACCGACTCGTGTTAGTAAATCTTGACCAGAAACTTTATTTAAGGATATACAACTTATAGTAACGCTTCCCAATGTCAATTACAAACAACGTTGTAACTGCGCACTACGTTGTAAATCCTAAGGTCTTTGTCTAATATACACGTATCACTAAATCAGATTTAGTTTCAATCTAATCATAATTAGATATCTAATCGCAATTAGATCAAATATGTGTATAAAAGACAAGATGTGCTACCAGTAAATAAGTAATATTATGGAAAAATGAATTATTTGTATTTATGAATCAGACATAAATACGATCCGGATTGGCACTCTGAGCACCAACCCTAACACTTTCCATAATTCATATGGTATCTTGTCCAATCTTCTGTGAGGTAGCTTGTTCAGAACGTAGTTGGCGGAAATCAAAGCTTCCCCCTCACAAGTTCTGGGTTAAACCAGAGCTTGTCAACATGGCGTTCATCTTTTCCTTCAACATTCAGTTTTTGCGCTCAGGAATCCTGTTTTGTTGAGGCGAATGAAGAGCAATAGTTTCGTAAATAATTCCATGATTGGAACAATATTCACCAAATTGTGACACATATTCACGACCTCTATCACTTCTGATTCTTTTGATTTTCTTGCCAAGTTGATTTTCAACTTCATTCTTATAATGTATAAAGCTTTCAATAGCTTCATCTTTGCTCCTCAACAAATACACTTAACAAAATCTTATGCTATAATCGATAAAAGTGACAAAGTAATTTTTTACCGCCTCTTGTTTGCACAATATTCATATCACACACATCAATGTGTATAAGTTCCAACAGTTCAGAACTTCATTCTATGGAATGAAATGATGCTCTATGCAATTTTGCTTCAACATATGCCTCATATTTATGTTGGTTATCAATTGTAAATTTAGGTATAAGGTCCATGTTAATTAATTTACGCATTGTATCATAATTAACATGTCCTAAACTCTCATGCCATACATTTTGTGACTCAATAATATAAGAGAAAGTTGTAGCTTTATTATTAGCAATGTGTCGATTGACAGTCATTACATTGAATTTGAAAAAGCCCTCAGTGAGGTATCATTTTCCTACATAAACATCATTTTTGGTCAAAACAAGCTTGTCAGAAACAAATACAAGCTTAAAACCATTCTTGCTAAGGAGAGAGCCTGAGGCTAAGTTCTTCCGAATATCAGGAACATGTAGAACATTCTTCAATATAAGCTCATTTCCAGATGTGACGAGTAGCCCCAGTGTCTACCCACCATTCTCTCGGATTCCCAACCAAGTTGGATTCTGTTACAACTACTGAGAGGTTCATATCTGAGATCTCATCAATTAGTTGCTCATCTTCAATAACATGGGCATCATTTTTATTTTTCTTGCCTTTGTCCTGAGACTTCTTGTTTCCGTAGTCATTTGCCATATGACCGTTTTTTCCACAATTTTAACACTTTCTCTTGAACTTCTTATTAGCTTGGGAAGAATCAGCTCCACTATTCTTTCTCTTTTTGCTACCCTTTTCCACCCTCGACGATGTTGGCCTTAGACTTCATAGTCTTGTAGCTGGCCCTCTCGGACTTCTTCTTGTCCTCTTTGATCCTCAATCAAACTCCAAGGTCTTAAAGACTCATCTGCTTCTTTTTGTGTTTGAGATAGCTCCTGAAGTCCTTCCATGATGGAGGTAACTTTTCAATGATTGTGTCAACTTGAAACGTCTCGTAGAGTTTCATTCCTTCATCCAATATTTCATGAATGATCAATTATAGTTCACCCAACCGAGACATTACCGTTCTTGAATCTACCATTTCTAGTCCAGGAACCTACCCATAATAAATTTCTTTTGCCTGGCATCCTCATTTTTGTATTTCTTTTTGAGAGATTCTCAGAGAATATTCACAAAAATCATGCCTTGGTACACATTGTACAGGCTATTGTCAAGTCCTCCCAAGAGGTAGTTCTTGCACAAGAAGTCGTTTGACGACCATGTCTCTTCTCGCAGTTGTTTGGCTATTTTCGTTTCTCCCTCGACATGACCTGGAGGATCTTTGAGGTACTTAGCCAACTGCAGCGTTGTCAGGTAGAACAACATTTTACTCTATCAATGTTTAAAGTTTGCTCCACCAAACTTTTTCGATTTTTCTCCATGAGCTACCAGTACTGTGATATTTTCGCTAGCCATGTGTAACTGGAAAAACCAACAACAATTAATAAGTCTACACAAGAAAAATTGCACAATGATCAACGAATGATCTTGTTTAAGTGATATACGAAGAATCCACTCGTTTTTATATTGGACAGTAGTACCAAATAACACAAGTTTTTGAATTTACGACTAAGGTTTCTTATGATAAGTAAATAAAGAAATATTCCTAGAGGACGAGGGGGGTCCGGAATAACCACTTAAATCCCTGCACACTTAGGCTCTTATCGCCTTTTTGACAGAATATCCTTTAAACACTTTCTCAATAGAATATGTTAGACATTCAAACTTAGTATTACACTTCAAATCACAATACATAATAAATATGTGTAGATTTATATGTGTATAAATCAATCAAGCTTGGACGGAATTACGTGTATAAAATTACACTTTTAATTGTCAAACAAGTAGGCAATACACAATTAAATTTCAACTTTATCACTATGTGTATGCTTGTGATAATTGAAAACCCTAATATTAACTTAAATCTATACTACCAAGTTTATTGTAATACAGTATATGATTTTACTAAGTTAATATAAATTAATCTAAGTCTATTTTAATCTAAAAGTAATTCCAGGATTAATTTCGTTAGTGTCACATTCGTTTCTTCGTTCAAACGAAACTATCCAGTGAGTTCACATTCGTGTAGCGTTCGTAAACGAGTTCAAACGAAGTATTCCAGTGAGTTCACATTCGTGTAGCGTTCGAGAACGCGTTCGAATGAAATATTCCAGAGAGTTTACGTTCGTGTTGCGTTTAAAAACGCGTTCGAATGTTCTTTGGCATAAGACTTGCGTTCGTTGGGCGTTCAAACGCTCTTGAGTATTTTTCATGTACAGAATACATTTTTCAGAAAAATGGCTATTAATACATGCAAATTCTCATCTAACAACACTAAAAGTAATAAGTTCTTAAGATTGTTGTTAAATATGTGTTATTAAACGAAATCAACATGCATCAAACAGATCTATTATCATGCCAAAATTCAATATTAACCATAAACCTTAGAAAATAAGAAAAACCTGGAAAATTGTTGATGATAATGAAAAACCGAAATCCAAGTCGAGATGCCTCTGTCCTTAAGAACTTATTAGCCTCCGCCTCGGTGCTCTACGGATGCTATGTGGCTAACGTTCTCCCAGGATTCCTTGGATCTTCTTGTTGAAGGGACACTCCTTTAACAAGATCTTGAACAAGGAGGAATGGTGGATACTCTCTCTTGACTCCAAAAGACAAGACTCAAGACTTATGTGATTTTCTGCACTATGGACACTTGTGGTTTTTTCCTTGATTTTCAATGAACTCAAGGGCCTCTTAATTTATAGGCAAGGAATGGTGCCTTTGAGGGCACACTTTGAGGCCTATAGTCTCATCCTATCAAATTAGAGGACATATCCTCGATGACGAGAAAATCTTTGGTACAACAATGGTACCACGTCATCTATGCAACAAGCCAATCATCATTTGCCACGCGTGCTAAAAAGTCAAAAAACAACTAAAAAATAAGAAGAAAATTAAACATGTAATTTTTTAATTGGTTGGTGGTACCACGTCATCGATACTACTATTGCACCAAAGATTTACTCCTCGATGACACCTAATCACAGTTTTCAATCAGACAAAGTACGAAGTTTCACGTTGGCTAATCTCATTACAAATTTGTGTCTTTCCCAAAAGGCACAACCCAAAGGACATGACCCTCCTACACACCTACTAAATACAAAACTTTTAACAAAACTAATTTAACTCTAATTAAAATGGCAAGTGTAAAAAATCCTAAAATAATCAAAATTCTAAATTGTCCATCATGTAAAGAGGTTTATAGAGTATGTAATCACGAATCTCATAATAAATCACCTAGGCTAAGTTGATTGTGACAAGAATTATACGATCTCGAATTCTCTATAAATATTTTATGTTGACGGGTGATTTTGGTCTCAGGGTAATATTGGAATATCACTCCCGAGGAAATCCTCCCTCAATAGTGAATTTGTTTGGTTATGGGGGACCAAAGGCAAACTTAGCAAAAGATAGATAAATGCACCAATCGACAAAGAGATTTAACGTGGTTCGGTGGATTTGGATCCGACCTACATCCACGGACACAAACAAGATGGTACTTTTATTACTGAAATACGCTTCTCGGCTTTGCTTCTGGTTTTCTACAAGTCAGAGCTTGATGATTCTGATCTCAACTTTTAACCTTCAACTTGTTCTCCCTTTTACCTATGCTCTACCCTCCTATTTATAATAGTGTAGAAATCATATTCCTATTTGTACAAGAATTCCTAGTTGAAACAATTTCATTTCCCATAAGGATTCCTAGTTAAAACTGTTCCTTTTTCCCATAAGGATTCCTAATCAAAACTACATTTACTTCATTTATCCTATTAGGATATTAACTCACCAGTTTTCCTCATGAAAATAGGATAACTTGTCATCTTATCCACAAGGATAGGGTGTTATCTTCAGGAGCACGCCTCGCTATATGGTCGGTCTTCATGAGGTCGGTCACAATAGTTTTTTGTACTGAGAGTGCTGCTGTCGACCTGATAATTGCCCGGTCATCCAATCTTTAAGTGGTCGGGTTAACGATCTTAAGTGCTCGGCCCCTGACTCATGTGGTCGGGTCGGTATTAATGATCCGGACCAATAAGGGAATTACCTTTTTACCCCTGTCGTGCTGCTTAAATGACATAGTGCTCGGAAAACACCATCAACATCTGTCCCCTAGTTCTCGGTTCCAACGAGTATACAAGTTGGTGCCGGGAACTATAAAAAGATGGTGTGCTGATCGCCTTGCTGGTGGTCGCTCCAGAAATCACAGAGAAAAACGCATTGGCTGCAAATCTGGTCATTCCTGCCACCTTCATGTGCTCAGTCAACAAGGATCCCGATATCTCCACGTGGAGAAAATGTTTTGCCCTTATGCTGATGACGATCGACTCGGTGGGACGTAACCCGATCCCGAGCTGAGAAGAACATTTGGCTCTGGGGGAATGTTACCTCCACAGACCAATAGAGGGCTGACCATGTGGGAGATGCTTCGATCCCATGCCGATGATAAGTCTCTCGGTGGGACGTAACCTGACCCCGAGCTGAAAGAAAGACTTGGCTCTGGGGGAATATTACATCCCCAGTCCAAAGAAGCCGACTCGGTGGGACGTAACCCGATCCCGAGCTGAAAGAAAGACTTGGCTCTGGGGGAATGTTACATCCCCAGTCCAAAGAAGCCGACTCGGTGGGACGTAACCCGATCCCGAGCTGAAAGAAAGACTTGGCTCTGGGGGAATGTTACATCCCCAGTCCAAAGAAGCCGACTCAGTGGGACGTAACCCGACCCCGAGCTGAAAAAAAACTTGGCCCTGGGGGAATGTTACGTCCCCAGTCCAAAGAATCCGACTCGGTGGGACGTAACCCGACCCCGAGCTGAAAGAAAGACTTAGCTCTGGGGGAATATTACATCCCCAGTCCAAAGAAGCCGACTCGGTGGGACGTAACCCGACCCCGAGCTAAAAGAAAGACTTGGCTCTGGGGGAATGTTACATCCCCAGTCCAAAGAAGCCAACTCGGTGGGACGTAACCCGATCCCGAGCTGAAAGAAAGACTTGGCTCTGGGGGAATGTTACATCCCCAGTCCAAAGAAGCCGACTCGGTGGGACGTAACCCGACCCCGAGCTGAATAAACCATAAGGCCTCGATGGAATAAAATCCAGATCCGAGCCGATTAACCAAGCGGCCTCGGCGGAACGAAATCCAGCCCCGAGCCGAATAAACAAGTGGCCTCGGCGGAACAAAATCCAGCCCCGAGCCGAATAAACATCGGCCTCGGCGGTACAAGAGCAGACCCGAGCCAGGAAGAAACATCGATCTCGGCGGTACAAGAGCAGACCCGAGTCGGAAAGAAACATCGGTCTCGGCGGTACAAGAGCAGACCCGAGTCGGAAAGAAACATCGGTCTCGGCGGTACAAGAGCAGACCCGAGCCGGAAATAAACATCGGTCTCGGCGGTACAAGAGCAGACCCGAGCCGGAAAGAAACATCGGTCTCGGCGGTACAAGAGCAGACCCGAGCGGGAAAGAAACATCGGTCTCGACGGTACAAGAGCAGACCCGAGCCGGAAAGAAACATCGGTCTTGGCGGTAAAAGAGCAGACCCGAGCCGGAAAGAAACATCGGTCTCGGCGGTACAAGAGCAGACCCGAGCCGTAATGGAACATCGGTCTCGGCGGTACAAGAGCCGACCCGAGCCGGAAAGAAACATCGGTCTCGGCGGTACAAGAGCAGACCCGAGCCGTAATGGAACATCGGTCTCGGCGGTACAAGAGCAGACCCGAGCCGGAAAGAAACATCGGTCTCGGCGGTATAAGAGCAGACCCGAGCCGTAATATATATATCAACAAAACGGACTCGGCGGTACAAGAGCAGACCCGAGTCGTAAAACAAATATCAAAACCATTGTGTGAGCCATAACAAACAAGCATAATCAAATGTCAACCTAAGTCAGAAGAGGTTTTACTCACCTTTTTGGGGATCTGTTGCCTTTCTTGCAACTCTACGAGGGTCACTACAAGCAATGCTCTTCTTAATACATCCTTTCTGCATCTCAGCATTCCACGCATCCGACCGGATGACTTTCGCAATCAACTTGGTCGACCTCAAAAGCCGAATGGTCTATGTACACACTGAGATAGCCTTCTTTCACCAGTCTTTCCACCTGCTCCCGCAGGTCTCTGCACCCATTCGTGGCATGTCCCCTTACGTCATGGTAGATACAGTATGCTCTACTATTTCCCTCCTCAATCGGGAACCTCCTCAAATTAGGCTCGGCCAACAGACCTTTATCCTGGATTTCCCGAACTATCTGGTGAAATCCCTGACGATCGGTTATTTCCATCTTCTGCCAACGTCTTACTACGCGAGCTGCTTTTTATTGAGTTCCCCACAGACGGCGCCAACTGTTGACGGCTGATTTTGGTCTCAGGGTAATATTGGAATATCACTCCCGAGGAAATCCTCCCTCAATAGTGAATTTGTTTGGTTATGGGGGACCAAAGGCAAACTTAGCAAAAGACAGATAAATGCACCAATCGATAAAGAGATTTAACGTGGTTCGGTGGATTTGGATCCGACCTACGTCCACGGACACAAATAAGATGGTACTTTTATTACTGAAATACGCTTCTCGGCTTTGCTTCTGGTTTTCTACAAGTCAGAGCTTGATGATTCTGATCTCAACTTTTAACCTTCAACTTGTCTCCTCTTTACCTATGCTCTACCCTCCTATTTATAATAGTGTAGAAATCATATTCCTATTTGTACAAGAATTTCCTAGTTGAAACAATTTCATTTCCCATAAGGATTCCTAGTTAAAACTGTTCCCTTTTCCCATAAGGATTCCTAATCAAAACTACATTTACTTCATTTATCCTATTAGGATATTAACTCACCAGTTTTCCTCATGAAAATAGGATAACTTGTCATCTTATCCACAAGGATAGGGTGTTATCTTCAGGAGCACGCCTCGCTATATGGTCGGTCTTCATGAGGTCGGTCACAATAGTTTTTTGTACTGAGAGTGCTGCTGTCGACCTGATAATTGCCCGGTCATCCAATCTTTAAGTGGTCGGGTTAACGATCTTAAGTGCTCGGCCCCTGACTCATGTGGTCGGGTCGGTATTAATGATCCGGACCAATAAGGGAATTACCCTTTTACCCCTGTCGTGCTGCTTAAATGACATAGTGCTCGGAAAACACCATCAACAGTTTATATTGATTTTAATAAAATCTATTGTGATCATTATTATTTTTGAGATTATTATTTTATTTTTAAAGGGGTTTTTATTTTTAAAAAAATCCAATTATTATAGATGGTTTCTTACCGGGCTGGCCTTTGAGTATACACGGTCCGCCTATTATCTTCAAATTTTTTTTATTATGTCCCCGAATAATAAATAGTCAATGGCCCTAAAATTGATTTGTTATAATATTATATTATGGTCAGATATCTAAAAATATAAAAGTTGTCTTAGGCCCGAAAGATATCAGGACCGACCCTACTTTCCTATTTAATCCAAGCCATATTTAAAAATTTACATTTTTCTTATGCATGAAAAATTACCAAAAACGGCAAGGAATTAACAAAAAAAATCAAAAAATTAAATTAAATTAAAACACACTTCCCAAAAAATGATTTTTCCCCCCACTTTTGTATTAAAAAGAAAATACTCCTGAAATACAAAATATTTTCAGAAAAAATTACATATTATCGATTTATAAATAATTGTCGATGTGTTTCGATTAAAAGAATGAGTTAAAAATTACCCTAATATATATAAGATAATAATAATTTTAAACTATACATTTTTAAACACTCGTATTTCTTTCATCCAGACTCTAAATCTCAATCTGAAAAATATACAAGCACTGAAATCACATTTTCAAGTGCTTATTTATGTCACATTTTTAAACACTCATATTTCTTTCATTAACAAACCTCTCTCAAATTCGAACTTACGGAATATCGAATTTAATCCCAAAATTATTGTGTCACACATGTAAGAGTTTATATAGAAATAGTGGGAGTAGTCCCACATCTAAAATGTATATGGAAGATGAAAGGTTTATAAGTATTTTCTAAACACTTATATTAAATTGGAAAAACTAAGTGGGCTTGGGCTTGGGCTTGGGCTTGATTGATGTGTGGTTGGCATGACAATTATTATATTTAATATATATTAAGTATTCAAAGATGGGCCTTGGGCCTTGGGCTCTTGTGAGTCATTGAAAAAATGCCTTATATTTTAAAAAAATATTTTTTGGTTTTATTTCTTAAATATAAGGGTTATGTCTGATCAACATACCATTTTATATTATAACTAAAAATTGGAAATCGTTTGGAGCAACTACCATCTTTTCATTCTTCATATAAAAAGAAGACAGACTTACAGAGACAGAGTGAATCTGATACATAAAAGGTTTTCCATATACAAAGTTACTGAGTTACTAATCCTTGAAAACAAACATCAAGTAGATTCGCCAGGGGTCGAATTATCAAGTGCAGATTTTCGACTTACATATTGTTGAATCCTGGTGGCAGACGTCCAACGAACTACAAGCACAAGAGTATGGGTGAAATTCTGCTATAGGACATAGCCTAATACGCTAGCCTCAATCATTACAAGACAGTGAGTTTATTGATTTTGGTTGCTTGAATTGTAAGTTTTGATTCTGATTTAATTTGTTGAATAAGTTTCTGTTTTGGTTCATAAGTTTGTAAATTTTGTATATAAGTTTCTGTTTCAATAATAATAATTGCATTCGTTGATTGTTCTCCAACAATCTATAGTAGAAATTCAATGGAACAATCTGTGAATGTGACCGGCGTAAACACACACGTATAACGCAAGCGTACGTATCGTTCAAGTAGTATAAAAAGTATCGATCCCACGAGGACTTAATACCTAAGTTATTAATTTTATGAGGTCAAATGATTACTAGTATCTAACAGGTTGTTTAATTGATTTGAAATGGCGACGATTCTAAATTTAAAGACAAGTAAATAAAATTGTTCGAAAGTAGATTTTAAGAAAATTCAATATTAAAAACTATCTAGGGTTGTGATTTCTTTTAATATCATTTTAAAGATGAAGTGGTAATCTTATAGTAGGGTAAAATATTGATTTATTAACCTGGAACACTAAATTATGTAAAAGCCTCTTCTGATGGTCAATTACAAATACCTAGTATAATCCAATTGAACCATATGTCTATGTCAACCAATTACCTAGATTCATTAAGATTAAGTTCCAATTATGGCTACCCCCGCCCGACAGGTATATTCCTATCATGTAAGGAAATCTATTAAAGGGTTATCTATCCTCAATGAAGATCGTGGGCTATTGAGTTTGAGGTCTTAAACTTAAAATCCCTATGTCTAGTTCATTTTAAGTTTACCTAATCAATTTTATTAATGGCCAGTTAATTAAAAAGCATTAAGATTAAGACTCAATAAATAAATCTTTATATTACTCAACTTTAATTTAACCCCTTATAAACCGGTGATATTAAAAGTCATCACAACCCCAGATAACTTATTTAGTAACAACACATAACTAGGGCTGGTAAATAAAAGACATAAAATGCTGAAAAGTAATTGTGGTAAAGTAAATACTGAAAGGTAAATTACAATAAAATAAATGCTAAAGTAAAAGGAATTACTTTTACTACTACTAATTTAGATATCTCCCATAAAATAATATATAAACTTGTGATAATATTACCAACCGACCAATCTGGCGGTATCCTGATTAAGTCAAATTAAGTCCAACCAGCCATTAAGGCGGTATTATTTGTCCATAACCAGCCATAAAGGCGGAACCAAAATAAAATAACCAACCGACCAATCTGGCGGTATCCTTGATTAGTCAGGTTTAAACCAGATTAAAATAAAATAACCAACCGACCAATCTGGCGGTATCCTTGATTAGTCAGGTTTAAACCAGATTAAAATTAAATTACCAACCGACCAATATAGCGGTATCCTTGATTAGTCAGGTTTTAAATAGAGAATATATTATTTTTAAGGGAGATTAATCTAAATAGCAATAGTAAAAGAATTACCTTTTACCCTAGCTGGGGAAGTTACCTCCTCATGATGAATAGTAAAAATTGTAAAAAGTAAGAAAGTAAATTACTATTATTACAAAACGTAATTAAAATTATTACAAAACTAAAAACCAAAAATTAAAACGAAACTTAGAGAGAGAAGAACTCCCTATTACATCAAAGAAATGGGAGAGAATGGTACAACAAATTCTGAAATCTCGAGCTCAATTTATAGGCGCGGGTAAGCTTCCAGCGTCGCGATGCTGGAGCCTTTGGCGTCGCTACGCTAGAACAGTGCGTCGTGGCATGCTCTTGGCTTGACACGTGGTGATTCGGATAAGAAGATAAGGCGACACGTGGCGAGGCGGCTAAGAGCTCAATTATTGTGCTGACGTGGCAAGGCGGCTGAGATCAATTGTCGGCACCATAGGATTGCGACACGTGTCACGGCGTGATTGGCTGATGATGACGTGGCATGTTGACTCGGTTGACCTGCTGACGTGGATGATGACGTGGCATGGCGCGTGGCAGAGTTGACTCGTTGACCGATGACGTGGTGATGACATGGATGACACGTGGCACACGTGTCAATTTATGAGTGTCGGCACCGTAGGATGATGACACGTGGCACGGCGCATGTTAACGGATCGGCTTTGATGGTGACACGTGGCATGGCGCACGTTAGCAAAGTCAAACTTCTCAAATTCTGACCCGTTAACCCGGCGCACATTAGCAGACCACGGTGCACATTAGGCATCGTGACGCGGAAGGTCTTGGCGTCGCGACACTGAAAAATTACCGAAATGCCCTTTTTGCCAATTTTTCTTGTTTTGCCCCAAATCACCTCCAGAATGTCCTGAAACTTTATTTATCTACAAAATAACACAAAACACATCAAAATATTCACAAGACTCAAGAAACTATACAAAATATTACGTTAAGTGAGTGGGAAATAGTGATAGATTTACCACTCATCACACCCCCAAACCTAATATTTTGCTAGTCCTCGAGCAAAACATAGAGTAGAATAACATAAACATCTTTAAAATTTAACTAAGCCACTTTCGTAGGGATCACGGTTGCATTTAGCATATGCAACAAGCCTTTAAACCCCTAGGTGTCCCTAGTGGACGAGTTGTAGTCTCGTGAGGGTTTACAGCAATGATACCCACAAACATTTTACAAAAGTAAAAAGGTAATAAAACTAATGCACACAAAAGCAAAAAGACAAGCGAAAAGAGAATAAAGAAGTTAGTGACTAATCAGGTGAAACTTCTACTCCAAGTTACTAGTTGTTTTGTTTCATTCTAAATTACCAAATAAGTAAATTCTCCGATTATTTTTACCATTCTTCATATACACAGCCAATATAATATTAAACAACTCATTTTTGCCCACAACAGTCATAAGTGCAGTTGATAAGAGAGTAATATTTTTGTCCTAAAGTTCTATCAGATTTCACACCTTTTTGTAGCAATGGAATAATTTTTCTGATTTTTCTGATTTTTTCTTTGTTTTTTCTCTATTTTTTATTTATATACAATATCTTCCATCTATGTAACGAGTGTTGGGTCAGTGGCTCCCAAACCAGTTGGCTTTAGGGCACCAGGTGTTAAGACACCCCTACGGACTTAATTACTCAGACTTCAGATATATATATTTTTGCAGCATCTTCGATCCATGTAGCGAGCTTTGGGCCAGTGACTCCCAAACCAGTTGGTTTTAGGGCACTAGGTGTTAAAACACCCTTACAGACTTAATAACTCAGATCTCTGATTTTTTTTTTTTTTACTCCATCACTCTTTGAGATGCTTCCTCCGATTAAACTAGAGCACTGAATATTACAAACTTTTCAATTTTAGCTCATGTCCGTATGTTTCCATGTATGTTGATAATACCTGCCAACTGAGCATATGAAGATCCATTTTAGTCCATTTTATGGAGAATTTACGAATTAAATAATTCAAAATGAAATAAACAAAAATTAACTTGTTCGAAATAGATTTGAGATACGTCTCATGAGTATAAATTCCTTACTCAGCTATCTCTTACCAATTTCACCTTTTTAGTCAAAACAAAAACACAAAAAAACACAAAATATTTTTGTAATTTTTGAAAAAATTTCAATTTTTTTTATTTTTCGAAAAATTTTGGACTAAAAATAAAAACAACACACAAACTAAAAACAAGGTACTAATCAACTAATTCCCTCCCCCAAACCTAAATGAGACATTGTCCCCAATGTCTTAAAAAGTAGAAGAAGAGTTTAGAAGATAATACTTGGTTCGCTGAATTTTTACAGGAAATTAAAGGTTAAGATCAAGATTAATTCGACGCCTCTTACCACGATGGTCCTCGGACCAATTTATCTTTGAAATGATAGGGTCAACTTTTGGTTCATAGGCTATGAGTTGGTCAATTAGATCTGGAGCATGTCTTGCAGTAATATGAGTTCTTTTAAAGGTTTTGATATGAACCCATTTCTCCGAGCATCATCAAGAAACACACATAGAAAATCATAAAACCCATCAACATTGTACAGCCCAATTGGTTTCTGGTGTATGTTCAGGTTCGCCCAAGATAACACAATAACAATTTCCTCCAATGTACCCAAGCCACCTGGCAAAGCAATAAAAGCATCAGCACGGTTAATCATTTCCACTAGTCGTTCAGACATACCTGGTACGATCAGTTCCTCTCCGTTTGATGGTTCAATAAGATTTGCCTCTGCCAACGGTTTTGGGATGATTCCCAAAACGTGACTGCCTCCTTCTTGTACGGCCTTTGAAACGATCCCATAAGTCCGAGATTACCTCCGCCATATATTAAGTGCATATTCCTTGCAGCTAAGACTCGACCCAATTCCTGTGCTGCTTCTATGTATTGTGGTTTAGTACCAACAGTACTACAGCAAAACACACAAATATTTTCAACTCGTCTTCTTGAAGTGACTTCCATTTTTTTACTCTGGATGTCTTCAAAAGTGCAATGATGAGTTGAATTTATAATACCTGAAAAGGGTGAGTAAAAATAGAACAAGTATCTTCCAAAGGACGATTAGTAGCAAAATAGTAAAATAGATCGTGATAGTCAACAAGATCTGGATCCTGTCGGAGAAAATAAAAGAAAACAACAAAACAAATCACAATTATTAGGAAAAGACAAAGAGATATAATATGTACAAGAATTTACAGCTTGATTAACGTCTATGCGTCAAGGAAAAGCTTCCCATCCAATTTTTTTATAAATTGGCAAACAGGGTCTTTTTTAGTCAGATTCCCAAGACTTAACTGTTGTCTTTCTTTTTGAAATTGTGTATGTAATCTGCGAAAGTCTATGTGAACATATCCACTGGGATGCGTCTCAAGAGTCGAATATATATCATCTAAATACTCCTTACTCAAGCCATCCCTAATGAATTTAATTTTGTCTTCGCGATTAACAGACACCATTCCTAAAGAACGACAACGAGTATTGCAATTCCATCGTGCACATTTGTAACAAACACCCATTTGCTTAGCTTAACGTTTCATTGCATAGGTGCTTCTTCCAAATCCATTCAGATGTGAAATAAAAGAGTCAGAAGACTCACCTGCCAATCGGACTCGTGCTTCAATTACCCAACGAATGTCATTGGGCACACCATGGATCGTCAGTAGTCTCATTTGTTCCAAGCGAGCTTTGTAAACTTTCATTAGAGATTTTTAAGGGAGAGAAGGAAATTGCTTGTGAAGATTTGCGAGAGCTTCTTCCATCTTAAAATGACTTAATCTGCAAAAACTAAACACACAAAATTAAATCAAACCAAATCATAATATATACAAAAATTACATGGGTTGCCTCCCTGCGAGCGCTCAGTTTAAAGTCGTCAGCTAGACGTGACTTCTTGAACGTTAGGCTGGATCTGAAAGTGTGACACTTTCTTTTTGTCGCTCAAATGATTCTCCCCAGTAGTGCTTGACACGCTGACTGTTAACCTTGAATGTGTTGTTGGTATTGGGATCCAGTAACTCAACAACTCCATAAGGTAAAACCTGAGTGATCACAAATGGACCTGACCACCTAGATTTTAACTTTCCAGGGAAAATTTTCAACCTCGAGTTGTACAACAACATCTGCTGCCTTGGTTCCAACTGTCTGTGCACTATTTTTCGATCATGCCATTTTTTGGTCTTTTCCTTGTACAATTTGGCATTCTCATAAGCCTGTAGACGAAACTCCTCCAATTCGTTGAGTTGGTGCAGTCTTTTCTCTCCTGCAGCTTGTGAATCAAAATTCAACTTCTTCAGTGCCCAGTACGCCTTGTGCTCAAGCTCAACTGGTAGATGGCACGCTTTCCCAAACACCAATTGATATGGGGACATACCAATGGGTGTCTTGTAAGCTGTCCGGTAGGCCCATAATGCATCATCTAGTTTTGTTGACCAGTCCCTCCTTGTTGATCCAACGGTCCTTTCTAGGATTCTCTTGATCTCCCTGTTTGAAACCTCAACCTGTCCATTTGATTGTGGATGGTAAGCAGTGGCAACTTTGTGAGTAACTCCGTATTTGGATAGGAGTGCATCGAAGTATCTGTTGCAGAAATGAGAGCCACCATCACTGATAATTGCCCGAGGTGTTCCAAACCGAGTGAAAATATTCTTTTTAAGGAATTTGATCACCACTTTTGAATCATTGGATGGCAATGCAATTGCTTCAACCCATTTGGAGACGTAGTCTACAGCAACCAGGATGTACAGGTTTCCAAATGATGGAACAAAGGGTCCCATGAAATCAATACCCCATACATCGAATATTTCCACTTCCAGAATGTTTTGCAATGGTCATTCATTTCTCCTGGAAATATTCCCCGTTCTCTGGCACCTGTCACATTGAAAAGAAAAAGATAAGCATCTTTAAAAAGAGTGGGCCAGAACAACCCTGATTGAAGGACTTTGGCTGCAGTTTTGTTTCCGTTGAAGTGTCTGCCATATGGTGATGAATGACAGTGTTGCAAAACACTGTTGATTTCCTCATGTGGAACACATCGTCTCAGTAGTTGATCAGCACACCGTTTGAACAGGTACGGCTCATCCCAGACATAGTGCTTGACTTCTTTGAAGAACTTCTTACGTTGCTGAGTTGTCCATTCCAACGGCCATTTTCCTGTCACAATGTAGTTGACATAGTCAGCATACCAAGGGACTTCATGTTGTTTCTGTTAGATATTATGACCCATAGCGTCACTGTTTTGTAAATGATATTGTATTATTGTACAAAACTAACTATGTGATAATGAAATTGCCTTTTGCCGTTTTGTAAATTATTTACTTTGAGATATTGATGGCAAAAGTCCATATGATTAGTTCCGTATTGAGATGATATGAGACAGTATCAATATAAAAGGTTTATTCATTAAATATCCCTAGTCGGAGTATTATCGATAACGGACATCGATAATGCGGAATAGACTAGTATTGTACTTGTGCGCGTTGTGAAGGCACAACGGCATAGTTCTCATATATTTAAGTATTGGATACTTATGCAAGTGCGATAGGAGGTTGTGTTTTACCGATGGTACGGAAAACAGCTTCGCTCTGGATAGACCCCGCGGAATCCCATTGGTAGTATGTCTGCGTGTCTATGGGAGGCCGCATCAGGGTAGGTGTATATGGTCTTAACCTGAGACTTGTATCGCTAGTACTTGCGACAATCGGTAAACTTTTGTTTTGGTGGTTCGGGGCTTTAACCGGTTCTGTGTACACCTCTTCTGGGTTTATCGAGAATCGTAGTGTACTGGATGTGATGTCAAGATGGAGGTATCACTTCAGACATATGGAGATGATGATCACGCAGGATACAGAACTAGTACTCTATAAAAGGTTGCAACCGTCGGGACGATATGACCAGGTCAGGATTGTCCGATTTAAAGAGACTAGTTGTTTGATGTCCGATATATGTTTCGTACGGGGCAGACACATTTCCAGCCCCAGGCCTAACATGTGATCGTCCGATACTGGATCGATGTACGCGATACTACGGTATACTACGCTTGATAAAGATCTAATATTCCAATAAGAATATTTCTGGAGAATTGGGTAGGCATGGCGCTTTGCTAGAAGCCACCTTCTCTTGTAAATCGGTAAAAACGTAGTACGAGGTACGTACGTGTTCGGATTATCCGACGACCGTATTTACTGCCAACATATCCGGAGATCTCTTGGGTCGCTTCCTGAAGATTCACCTATGATGTTTGATTCGAACTTTATTAATCTTGGATTAATTACGGAGAAACTTATCTTGGATAAAATGCCTAATTAGGAGAGAGAACGATTAATTTGGAATTAATCGATAAAATAATATATTCGATATATTAAACGAAATTAGATTTCGAAGCGGAATTAAAATCGGATTTTAATTCGGGCAAACGAATTAATTTAGAATTAATTCGTTAGCAATGTGAATAGTATTTTGCTATGCATAATTATTTAATTTACGTCGCGACGGAAATTCGTTAATTCGGAATTGGCGAAACCGAGCCCGAAAGTGTTGCGGACACATTCGTATTTTGAAACGAGTGGGACCCGCAAGTCACATCGCGAAGTCTCATCACTTGACATGACTAGTTGATGGATGTCACAAGTCACCTTTATTGAGTGACACATTGTCACTGTTCACGATGTAAGTAGGTGAGGCCATTTAATGGCTTTTTGGAGGGAATGTTTTTACCTTTTGGAAAGGTATTTACCAAATATTTTGGTAATTATTATCAGATCTCTCTCGTTTTTTGGAAACAAGAAAGAGAAAAGAATAGAATACAAAAAGCCTTCTCTCCCTTTTCTTCTTGCTCACGCCGTGAGCTTCACAGGCAAGAAAAATTGTTTTTTCATTTTCTCCATTTGCTAGCACAATGAAGGATCAAAGGAGGTGATAGGGAAACAACCTTGGAGCTTGGAATACTAAAAGGCTTGAAGCTTCTTCTTCACTTCTTGTTGGCCGAAAGTTTCCACCTTGAAGACTCAAGGATTTTCTTCATCATTTTTCATCAAAGCTTTTTAAGTATGATTCCGCCATGCTTCAAGTTTTACATATATAAATCATGTGTTTCATTTACTTATACTTTCTTTGGACTAATAATAGAAACCACAATGGTATCATGGAGCCATGTTTAAGCATGAAATACATTAGGGTTAATTTGGGTAAAATTGATTGAAGCATGTTCTTGTGAAATTTGATGATTAAGTATGCTTATATGTATGTAATATGATGTTATACATGATCAATTTTGAGAAAATGCATTGGATGATTTTTCCCCAAATTGTGTTGCTTTGGCCGAATATGGAGGTCCTTGCACTGGATTGGAATTTTTTGTGTACAAGTTCATTAGATGACTTAAAACATATACGGGACGTAGATTAGTGATTCAATCGGATTGAAAAACAAATCGAACCAAAATTTCCCCTTGGCCGAATGCAACAGACATGTAAAAGGACTTGATTTTTGTTCAAATAAATGTTGGACATGTGTTTTGAACAAGTGATGATTAATAAATTAATTGGTGTTTTGGAAA